>ML306179.1:0-216462 GCA_005239505.1 Nicotiana paniculata
CACTTTAAGTGGAAAAACTCCCGTACCCCCTTTGGGGCGTATGAAAAAGGGAGGTGTGACACCTGTGGCGACGTGCCACCCGATCCCAAATAAAATAAAACTCACGTAAGGAAATATATACAGAGCTGATTGATCACTATTACAAATTACAGAATATCGATCACAAGCACGCTGAGTGCATAATGCCATCCTGGGGAGACTGATAAAGCCGTAGGCTATAAAACTCAAGTACAGCTGAGGTGCGATATATATGTATACACTCTGGATCTCAAGAGATATCATGCTCACATAACATCCCCACTACGCGGGACCTCAACACATAAGGAATCCTCAAGCCGTTTTCACAACTCGCACGGGACAATCACCATAGCACATAAATTCAACAAAGATGGAACAACACTCGATGTCCTAATATCTTTCCATGAAAAGAGCTCCACTGAAAGGAACATGCCTGGCTCGCACGGAGCCCATAATCATAAACAAATCCATCCACAAACATCGAGTCACCTTGCTCGCACCAAACTTAGGTATTTAGCTTTTACCTGGGTCCACATTAACTTTACCTCTTCTTATAATACACGAGAACAACCGTCATCACCAGGACTAACACCCCAAAATCCATAATCAACTGAACCGAACACCCTCCAGGCATAAATTCTCAATTAAGAAATATTGCACTTCTTTATACTCAGTCCAAATCTGAATTCCATCAAGTGACTACATGTCACACTTAATACAATCTTTTCACGGTCATGCTTCCACGACCTCTCACACAAGGCAACCCGTTTGCACATCCATGACACCGACCATGCTAAGGCTGCAAAGCACATCAATAACCCATGACCAGGGTATAAATCCTTTTCCACCGAATATCGATCTCAAGAGACACTGAAGATAATACCAGCTTATACTGAACTTTCGAATCACTCTGTTTTGCTCTTCCGAGATCATGACATACTTATAAACATCGAACCTGAATCTCGATTCTTACTCCCAGTTACATATTGCTTCCTGCACTTAACATACCAACATGAGGTAGCGCAGGAATCCCATCATAACTTTCGAATAACCAATAGGGTGAACACTTCATCATACAGAAACTTTTACTTAACTTAATTCAAGAGTACCATCTCATCACACGAGTGAATTTCCATTATCACCCAATCATGCAAATCCTAAGTGATAGTCTATACCACCATAACCCTTCTGGGGTCCGTCTACACCTGACAGGCTGTAGCACTCAAATACTCCCATATGAGATCCATTACGACGGCTGACAAGCCCCGCACACACACCGGCACCAACAAATGCATAACTAAATCACATCAAAGGAACTGATCACTGCTGCAATGTGCCCTTAACGCCGCATTCTTAACTTTTGAACTCACTAGGATCGCTATTGAGAGTCACCCACTTTGACTGGCCCCGAATACAATCAACTCCAGGGCTCTCCTACCACAGGAACACCCTTTTCAATGAAACACGTGACTGAGTCACTAACCTTACAACTTGCCCATGCCTTAAGCATAAGTTCTGAATCTTCGATGCCCAACCCTGGCCCAACAAGGCCAACTTTTTCACATATTCATCAAATCCCATGCACAGTTACCATTTTACTCCTTCTTCCTTAGCTGAAATCACTTGCCTATACGCCGACAATTCGTAACCCTATGATACGATAACCCTACAGCCCTACTGCAGATGATGCACTTAGCCCGAAGCAACTCCTAGCACCACCCTAGACCCTGATGAGATCCTTCCTCCTTTGATAACACGATCTTGCTCGGCCAAAGCATCCCAATCTTCCAAATTCCCTCGCTAGCACTCCTAAAATACCCAAATTCCCTAGCATTATTTACACATTCTATATCCTACCAACTAGCCACTAAGACCCCTCATAGAACCTGCCAACCCTGCCATTGCTAACCTATCCCCAGAAGACAACCCACCTGAAGAAATCACCTGATGGCACCTTCCAGCGACGCTGAAATACACGCTCTTTGCGACCTCAATATCCCATCCAACGCCCTACTTCATTCCAGGATCATTCCTTGCCAACCGCATTCCTCAATACTTCCTCTCAATACCTTGACCCCACGCAACCGAAGAAACTATAGCACCGACAAACCTAACACATTCCATTCGATCAATGACAAAGACTACACGTCACATGTGCATACCCCATCTCGATTGAAGACACCAAGTCTTACTACTTTATCAATTTCAACTAAACCATCCAGAATCCAAATGCCTTCCCTCTGTTGGCACAAAAGCACTGAAGTCTCAAAATCAATGTCTGAGAAGATCTCCCTTCAACCATTCATTTTCCCCAACACACGGGAAAATGTTCTATTACCATATCGACACCGCGCGACGATCAATTCCAATCATCATCACTACCTGAGCACAGTCTTAAGGCTTCCAGAAACACAGCTACTGAGCTGAACCAACATATTACACTTTCACAGGGCCAAAACAACAACCACGACTATTTACACATGGAAGCATCTTGAATTACATTCATAGCACCATTCCCATTCCTCAAATTCCTGATTCATAGCAAGCGCTTCGCGACGTGTAAGATTGAGTAGGAATGAACATATGCATTAGCCTCAAAGGAATCAACTCGCACGATGAAGAATCAAGAAGGGAAATACTCCTAAAAGACCTGTAGCCTCTCGAAGATAAGTACAAACGATTCGTACCGATCCGCAAGACTCTACTAGACTTGCTCATGACTCGTGAGACCTACGGGAACCTAGAGCTTTGATACCACGTTGTCACGACCCAAAATCCCTAAGGTCGTGATGGCGCCGGAACAAGGTCAGGCAAGCCAAAACATTAATTTATTGAAATAACTTTCCAGTTTTTTTATATTTTTTTTTGAAATCGTTACTTTCTCTTGGATCTCATAATCAACAAACAAATTTTTGTAAACTTTAAATATGGCAACACATCAATTTAATTTAATGAAGTAAATCCAAACACGTCCCCAGAACCCGGTGTCACAAGTACATGAGAAACTTATATGAATTTTACAAATATTACAAAGCTTGTCTGAAATACAACCGGACAAGGAAATTTAAAATTAAATAGATACAGTATGAAGGTGACTCTGTCTGCTGCGGATCGCCCCTGGAAGATGCAGCTCGCCTTAGTCTCCGAATCCTCCACATTTCCATGAAGGTACCTGTGCAAAAAAATGCACAACAAGTGCAGCATGAGTACGAAAACAACGTGTACTCAGTAAGTCGCCCCCCTAACCTCAGAGAGGTAGTGACAAGGGGGCAAATTAGACTCTTACTAAGGTCCGACAATACTACATGTGACAGAATAATGAAGAAATACAATAGACATGAAAGACAGCGAGCAATAAGTTCATAGCAAATAACGGAATCCAGATAATAACTGAAAGAAACAACAAGGTACTAAAATCTCCTTTTAACAAATACCTGACTCCATTTACAAGTGACTCAAAACTCAAGTGATCATACACATACCAGGTCAAGACAACCGGCCGGATTCATAAAGGTGGTCATAGGGACTGGGGTCATAAAGATATCCCACGATCGCGAATCATACCTGCGACTCGCGTGCTGACTCGATACAATAATAAGCTATCCCACAATTATGCATCATCCCCTGTGACTCGTTTGCTGACTCGATATAATAAGCTATCCCACGGTCGCACATCATCCCTGCGACTCGTGTGCTGACTCGATAATAATAATAAGCTATCCCACGGTCGCGCATCATCACTGCGACTCGTGTGCTGACTCGATAATAATAATAAGCTATCCCACGGTCGCGCATCATCACTGCGACTCGTGTGCTGACTCGATAATAATAATAATTTATCCCACGGCCGCGCATCATACCTGCGGCTTGCGTGCTGACTCGATAAAAATATATATATTTAACATAAAGCTCCCCTCGATCGCGAATCATGCCTGCGACTCGAGTGCTGGCACATTTTCATACGTTTAAATCCATTTTGATTAAGAACAATAGTTTTTCTCATGAAAAATAGTAAAAGTACATATTCAAAGAAGCATGAAACATAGGTTTCGAAATAATTTGTTCTTTTTTTTTGAAACTCATTTGTCAATTTAACGGTATACCTCGATATTCCAGGTACACATATATTTAAAACGGAATCACATTCTCTTTAGAAGGTCAACAGTATGAACACCATCTTTCCTTTAAACATTTAACAATATTTTCGGTCATATAAACAGTACAGTAATACAGGCAGGGTTTCATGTACAGACATAAAGCATGCTAGTGGGTCCTAGACTACAGGACATAAGCATATTAGTAGCTACGCACGGACTCCCGTCACCTCGTGCATACGTAGCCCCCGAAGATAACAACATATACTGAATTAATTCACCTAGGGGGATGATTCCCTCTCACGAAGTTAAAAAGGAGACTTACCTCGCTCCGAAGTTCCAACAGCTGCTTCCAAGTCCTTCCGATGACCCCAACAGACACACCACGCTCCGAAACTACCACAAAAATGACAAAGCAATGAAAATTCATCCTAATACTCTCATCCAATTCAGATTATATACTTTCCCAAACCTGCTCGGAGAAATAACCAAAATGCCCTCGGGCACACGTGCCCGAAAATCTGAAATTCTCGAAGATTCATTCTACCCATAGCCTTACTAACTCAATTATATAATTTAATCTAATGTTCATGCCCAATTCGTGGCTAGAAATCCAATTTTACCAAATTCTAGTTTTCTTCAAAGTTTCACAAGTTTCCTACCAATATCATGCTCAAAAATCCATGCAATATCTTGTATTTGACCTTAGAACCAAGTAGAAGAACTTACCTCTTGAAGCTGGGTGAAATCCCCCTTAAAAGCTCTTCAAAAATCGCCTAAGCCATGAAGAAAGTGAAGAAAATGAACTATACTCTCGCTTAAAAAAACAATCTGCCCAGGCCCCTTTTTCACACCTGCGGATCCTTCATCCGCACCTGTGGTTCCCATCCCGGCCATGCCAACTCGCACCTGCAACTCCCAGGTCGCACCTGCGGCCAATTCCTTGCAGGTGCGGTTGCACCAGATGACAACAGAAACCAGCCCTTTCCAACCTTCAACTTTGATCCGTTAACCACCCGGAATCCACCCGAGGCCTCCGGGACCCCGTCCAATCATACCAACCTGCCCCATAACATAACACGGACTCGCTCGAGCCCTCAAATATTATCAAACAATGCCGAAATCACGGATCACACTCAAATCCAATTCTTTAAAAACATAGAATTTCAAGCTTCTACACCCGACGCCGAAACCTATCACATCACGCCCGATTGAAATCAAATTTTGCGCACATGTCGTATTCAACATTACAGACCTGATTCAACTTTCGGAATTGCATTCCGAACCCGATATTAAAATTTCCACTTCCGGTCGGATTTTCTCAAAACCCTTCAAATTTCTATCTTTAGCCAAATGAATCCAAAATGACCTACGGGCATCCAAATTCACTTCTGATCGCACTCCCAATTCCAGAATCCCCATACGCAGCCATTCCCATACTCGAAATCCCAAACGGACATCAACCTCACTCATATGCACTTCAATCCCAAATTCATGAAATCCTTCTAACATGCTAACTTCCATAGTATACGCCGAAACGCTCCCGGGTTATCCAAAAACTGATCCGGACATAAAACCAAGTCCAAAATCTTCACATGAACCTGCTGGAACCTTCAAATCCTGATTCGGAGATCGTTTACTCAAAATTCCAATCTTGGTTGGTTTCTCCAACTGAAGACTTCTGAAATGATAGTTTTTCTTTCCAAACAAACTCTAAACTTCCTGGGTCATAATACCTGAAACAAAGCTGCTCATGCCCTCAAACTGCTGAACGACATGCTAGATCTCAAAACAACCGATCGGGTTGTTACAAGCACCTTCGAGTCGTCCTCCAGACTCTGAAGGATAGTCAGTTATATGCCAAATTTTTCAAGTGTGAGTTCTGGTTGAGTTCGGTTTCATTTCTACGCCATGTGGTATCATCAGAGGGTATTCAGGTGGATTCCAAGAAGATTTCACCAGTCAGAGATTGGCCTAGACCTACTCCAGCTACAGAGATTCGGAGTTTCTTGGGCTTAGCAGGTTATTATCGCCGGTTTATGGAGAGACTTTCATCCATTGCAGCCCCGATGACCAGATTGAATTAGAAGGGTGCCCAGTTCAGGTGGTCGGATGAGTGTGAGGCTAGCTTTCAGAAGCTCAAGACAGCCTTGACCACGGCACCGGTGTTAGTTTTTCCCACAGGTTCAGGACCATAGACTGTGTATTGTGATGCTTCATGGGTGGGAATTGGTGCAGTGTTGATGCAGGGTGGCAAGGTTATAGCCTATGCTTCTCGTCAGTTAAAGGTTCATGAGAAGAACTATCCAGTTCATGATTTATTATTCATGCGTTGAAGATTTGGATGCATTATCTGTATGGGGTGCCATGTAAGGTATTCACGGATCATAAGAGTTTGCAGTATCTGTTCAAGCATAAAGAGTTGAACATGAGGCAGAGAAGATGGTTAGAGATGTTGAAGGATTATGACATTACCATCTTATATCATCGGGGGAAGGCCAATCTGGTGGCCGATGCCTTGAGCCGAAAGTCAGCCAGTACGGGTAGTCTTGCTTATTTATCAGTCGGAGAGCGATCACTTGCTTTAGATGTTCAGGCTTTGGCCAACCGGTTCATGAGATTTGAGGTTTCTGAGGCTGGCAGTGTTTTGACCCATACTGTGGCCCGTTCTTCATTGTATGATCATATCTGGTCCAGGCAGTATTATGATCGTCATTTATGTGTTCTTAGAGATACGGTCCGGCACGGAAGTGCCAAGCATGTCACGGTTGATGATGACAGAGTTTTGAGGATGCAGGGTCATATTTGTGTACCCAATATTGATGGTATTCGTGAGTTGATATTGTAGGAGGCCCATAGTTCCCGGTATTCCGTTCATCCGGGAACCGCAAGGATATACCAGGATTTGTGACAACATTATTGGTGACGGAGGAGGAGGATTAAGAAGGATATTGTAGCATATGTAGCTAGGTGATTGAACTGTCAGCAGGTGAAGTACGAGCACCAGAGACCCAAGTTGATTTGAGCACAACATTTCATCCTCAGACGGACGGACAGTCCGAGCGTACTATTCAGATTTGGGAGGATATGTTGCGAGCATGTGTCTTTGATTTTGGAGGTTCATGGGACCAGTTCTTGCCTTTAACCGATTTTCCTACAATAACAGCTATCAGTCGAGCATTCAGATGGCTCCGTATAAGGCATTGTATAGTAGGCGGTGTCGGTCACCAGTTGGGTGGTTCGAGGTGGGAGAGGCTAGATTGTTCGGTTCAGATTTAGTCCAGGATGCCTTGGATAAAGTGAAGATTATTCAGGATAGACTTCGTACAGCTCAGTCCAGGCAGAAAAGTTATGCAGATCGCAGAGTTCGTGATTTGGCATTTATGATTGGGAACCAGGTATTTCTTCGGGTGTCGCCCATGAAGGGCGTGATGAGGTTCGGAAAGAAGGGCAAGTTGAGCCCTAGGTTCATTGGTCCATTTGAGATTCTGGACAAGGTGGGAGAGGTGGCCTACATACTTGCTTTGCCACCTAGTCTATCTGCCGTACACCCGGTGTTTCATGTATCTATGCTTCGGAGGTATATTGCCGATCCCTCTCATGTACTTTATTTCAGCGGTGTCTAGTTGGACAAGGATTTGACTTAGGAGGAGGAGCCGGTAGCCATATTAGCTCGGCAGGTTCGTCAGTTGAGATTGAAGAATTATCCTTCGGTTCATGTTCAGTGGAGAGGTCAACCTATTGAGGCATCTACCTGGGAGTCCGAGTCCGATATGTCGAGCCGATATCCCCATCTTTTCCCCGATTCAGGTACCTTTCTATGTCCGTTCGAGGACGAACGGTTGTCTTAGAGGTGGAGATTTTGATGACCCAAAAGGTCATCCCATGTAATTTTAGCTAAATCTATGTTCTGAGGCCATGAAAGCCTCCTTATATCTCACCTCGATTTACGTGTACAGCCCGGGCGTATAGTCGGGAAGCCCTTATGTGAAAAATTGATAAATATGATATTTTTGTGTTGAAATTTGAATAAAGTTGACTTTGGTCAAAATTTTTGGTAAAGGGACCCGGACCCGTGATTTGACAGTCCTGGAGGGTCTGTAGGAAAATATGGGACTTGGGCGTATGCCCGGAATCAAATTTCGAGGTGCCAAGTCCGAGAAATGAGTTTTTGAAGAAAATTATTTTCTGAAAAATATAAAGGTTTTTGAAAATGACATTTGATGTGAAACCTGTGAAACCAGGACCGTATTATGGTTCCGGAGCCCAAAACAGATTCAATATGTCTTATATGTGTTATCTGTGAAATTTGGTGAGAAACAGACTTGTTTTGACGTGATTCGGATCGAAAATGGAAAAATTAGAAATTTAAAGGAATTTCATTGATTTTGAGGCTTAATTTGATGTTTATGATGTTATTTAAGTGTTTTGATTACTTGAATAAGTCTGTAGGATGTTTATGAGGTCGTGTGTGCATTTGGTTTTGAGCCCCGAGGGCTCGGGTGAGTTTCGGGTAGGCATCGAAGTGCATAAAGACTTAGAAATTCTGATATAATTGTTGTCATCTAGTGTCCAGGGATTTACCCTATGGGAACGCACTCAAAGGGGTGCGAACGCACAGGGTTATAGAGTTCAGGGGGTCAGGGTCAAATTTGTTATGTGCGAACGCACGAGACCCCATGCGAACGCACAGGGTAATCTTGGGAAGGGTTGGGTAGTGCTGTGCGAACGCACCCAACCAGGTGTGAATGCATAAGGTTAGCAGGGGCTGGCAGCAAAACACACTGTGCGAACACACTAGTGTGTATGCGATCACGGGGGAGAGTCTAGGTTGACCTGTGCGAACGCAGCCTCCTGCTCCGATCGCACTGCTTTAAATTTCCCAACTCTTTTAAAAACCAAAAACAGAGCACTTACACGGGATTCCACCATTTTTTCATAAACCCCTTCTTCTCCAAAGATCTTAGGCTATTTTTGAAGTATTTCCTCACCATAACCTCCTAGGTAAGTGATCTTTAACTTGTTTTCTTCCATTTTCATCCACATTTATTAGATTCTAGGCCTATGATCATGGAATTAAAGGTAGAAAATTGGGTTTTTGGGTAGAGTTAGGGCTTTTCGATTTTTTGGGAATTTGACCTCGTTTTGGGGTCGGATTTCAAAACAAATTGTATATTCGGGCTCGTGGGGGAATGGGTGATCAGGTTTTGGTCCGAACCTCGTGTTTCGATCAAGCGGGCTCGGGGTCAAATTTTAGAATTTTTGGAATAATGTTGGGAAATCTATATTTAAGCATTGGAATTGAATTGTTTAGCATTTATTGATATTATTGAGTCGATTATTTATAGATACGATTGTATTGGAGTTGGGTTCAAAAGGAAAAGCGGTGGTAGAGGCTTGATTTGCATTCTTGGAGCCAAGGTAAGTGTTTGGCCTAATCTTATCTTGAGAGAAGAGGTGTTGAGTCATATGTGCTACGTGTTATTATCATGTTCAATGTATAAGTGAGGTGACGAGTACCTATACCTTGTTTTCAAGCATGCATGTGAGTCATACCTTAAAGTATATGTGTTTTTCTTCGATATCAACTAAGTTATGAAGTAGATTTCATTTTGGAGATTATTCAATTGTTGGAAATACTTGGTTGTGAACACTGTTGGTTAGTTGTTCGGTTGTGGACTATTTGGTTATGTTGTACGTTCAGTGAGATTGGTTATAGTTATGTCCCTTGCCGGGACGGTGATATTTCTATTATTGTTCCCTTGCCGGGATGTTGTAAAATTATGGTCTCTATTGTGGTTCTTCCTTGCCAAATTGTGTTCTGGTTATTGTTTGGGTGAGGAAGAGTGTAAAGCACGAAGGGTGATGCCGTGCCATGATTTATATTTAAAAGCATGAAGGTTAATGCCGTGCCGATATTGTGATTTTAAAAGCACGAAGGGTGATTCCATGCCATGATATGAGATATAATGCACGAAGGATAATGCCGTGCCATGATATTGTGAGGTAAAAGCACGAAGGGTGATGCCGTGTACTTGTTTTGGTGAGAATGAGAGTAAAGCATGAAGGGTGATGCCGTGCACTTATTTTGGTGAGAACGAGAGTAAAGCACGAAGGGTGATGCCGTGCACTTATTTGTTCTCTGTTGTTATTTTGGTACTAGACAGTTGTCATGTTCTGTTACTCAATAAGTGTTTTCCCCTTTTGTACCTTAGCATTTTTTCCCCGTATTTTGTACTTAATTGTTTATTTCCTGCCGTTATTTCTATTATATACTATTGAATTGCATAGGTGTTTATTATTTGTCGTGTCCTAGCCTCGTCACTACTTCGCCAAGGTTAGGCTCGGCACTTACTCAGTACATGAGGTCGGTTGTACTGATGCTACACCTGCACTTTTTTATGTTGTGCAGATTACGGTACCGGACCCGGTGGATAGTGATTGAGGGAGTATCCTTCAGCCCACAGGCGACACTGAGGTAGTCCTGCAGGCATTCGCAGGCCTTGGCGTCACCATCTATTTCTTTCCTTCTGTCTTATCTTCTATTTCTAGACAGCTACACTTGTTTATTTCAGACACATGTTTCTTTGTAAATCTTAGACTGTCTGTGAAATTGTGACACAAGTTTTTGGGGGTATGTTTAAGGAAGTTTTGTGAGATGTATTATTTAAGTTGTTTAATTTCTTATCTTTCGCATTCTTATTTCTATTTTTCTTGTATTTCACTTTATAAATGCTAAATAACAAAGGAATAAATCAGAATATCCAGTAATGTTGTCTTGTCTAGCGGGTTCAATGTTAGACGCCATCACGGCCTGAAGGTGGGATTTCGGGGCGTGAAAAATTTTCTCTCATCTCTCTACTACTTACGTTCATTGTACTGTCTAGCCGGCTGAAAGCCAAGGCTAGATCACTGAATCCTGCATACCTTCACCTTTTATTTTTTGCTTCCTTTAACTGGTATGTTCCTATTCCTAATGTCGTTTATTATACTATGAAGCCTAAACCTATGTGCTCTCTCATCTGTTTCTTTACTTCTATTGAATCCATTCCTCTTATGTATTTCACTTAGCATGTCTACTTCTGTGTTTAACTCTGTATCTTTCATGTTTATTTTGCTTTAATCTACATGCTATTTTTGTGCTTAAGCTTCAATCCTTTCCTATTTATTGCTTTAATCAGCATGTCTATTTCTGTGTTTTTAAGCTTCAATCATTTCCTGTTTATTGCTTTAATCAACATGTCTATTTATATGTTTAAGCTTCAATCCTTTCCCGTTTATTGCCTCAAACCAGCATGCTTACTTAGGCATTTAGACTCTTATCCTTCATGTCCAATGACCTCAACTGGTATAACCACTTCTGTGCAATTTGGTACAACCACTTCTGTGCAATTAAATCCATATCCTCTCTATGAACTGTTAGCATGACCACCCCTCCATTTAAGTTCTATATTCTTCCTGTCTACTACTTTAAGTCAATATGATTACTTCTGTTATGTGCTCTGGCTCTCTAAACTTATGTGCTTACTGTCTATTGCTTCTAATTAGCATCACTAGATCCTATTGAGTGTTATTTGGCTGTCATAATATGCCAATTTTATTGGTATTAATCAGCATGCTTTTGTTTCTGATTGGTTTCATGTGTCCTTAGTTAAGGATTTCTATGTTCCTAACCCCTGCTACCCCTTATTTGTGTAGTTGTTTGATCTCAGCATGCTATGTGCCCACCTAGTGTTAACTAATGAAATAAGCTAAATCTAGGAAATATGAATCGTTGCTTTAAAACTTTGTGACTATGTCTGCTATTTGCTTGCTGAAGCCTTTGTTTTCAGAATGCTTCTAAATTGTTTTCACTTCCAAACTGTTTTCACTTCTGAATTGTTTTCTTCAAACTATTTCTATTATCCAAACACTACTTTTTCACTCCTACTCTTAGAATTATCTAGGGTCCTGCCCCTCTAGTGTGAGCACTGCCTAGGAGTCCATGAGACTCTTCCGAATCTGACACATTGGGGTTGGCTCTTCCACACTGCACAAAAATTATTTTCTTTAAAGGATCCTTGGTGTGAGCATTGCCCGGGGTCCCTGAGGCCCTTGGAACTTTGACACACTAGGATAGTCTCTTGGACACTATGAGATATTGGTACCTTGGATTTGGTTGAAGGCCTGGTCCTCCAGGTTTACTTTTGGGCCTATCCATGCTCCCTATAGTATAGTCTTATCTATTTTGTGATTCATTTATTGAATGGTCTGTAATAATAATTCTTCTTAACATATTTTGGGGATATTAGTAAAATGGGAGGGACTTTTATAAATGTTTTGTGAGGAAATCAGGTAGAAATCATGCTCCTAGGATTGTTGTGATTATATATGCATTAGAAACTAGGCTTGTAAGATTGTTTTGTGCATTAGAAAACATGCTTATAGTTGTTTCATATCATTTGTCCTAAACTTCTGCTTTCTAAAGTTCTGCATACTCATGTCTGCTTCGAAATTCTATCACTAGGTTGTTATTAATTCTGCCAAAAATCATGATCATTCTCTTATGTGCATTAGAAATCATGCTTTAGGACTTTTATTGCACTCGCATAAATACCATGCCTATATCTCATAAAATCAGTAGCAACCATGTCTATAAGGTTAAGTTTAAAAGCAGTACCAACACTTAGATAACATGTTTACAGAGATAAATGTATAAAATCAGTCCCGTAATGTTCAACACCTAGACAGCATGCCTATAGGATATAATGAACTCAAACTGCCTGTTTAAAATCGCTTGTTAGTATTAAGATTATGATTAGATAGCATGCTTATAGGATATCTCGGATCCACGCATAGGCAAGATTGTAGGATAATTGAAATCTTGCAAATTGTAAAACTATGTTGCGCTTAACTATTTACGAACTGCTCAGATTCAGTAAGTCCTAAAATCAGTAGGCAAACTGATTATGTCTCCACTGCCTCGCTTTAACACAATGCTGCATATATCTTGCTTTAGGACTCTTAAAGTATCTTAAATATTGTTGTTTGAGACGTGCAATTGACTGCTTGTTTGTGGAGGTAAATGTGAGCCCCCCTTACTTGTTCCTTTACTTAACATGATTTTCTCCTTTTAAGCACTTTAGGAGAGTCTAGAACTACCTTAACTAGAGGTCCTAAACACCTCCAGGGCCATAAGAAAGGGACGGGTAATGCACACATAGAGTATGTTTAATTAGAATCGCTTATATAACCACCAAGGGAAGGGTAATTGGGTAGTAAAGAATATGATGACGTGTGCGCTAATGCCATATGTAACCTCTCTAATTGAGGAAGGTTTACCGGGTATTGCACAAAAATAATCCTATAGGCTAATAAACCTAGGACTCCTTTATTCTCGTTTTTGTAATCCATATGTGTGCTTAAACTGCTTTACTTCTTAATGACTAATTCACAAATTAAGTTTGGTCGGGGCCCACCATTGTGGACCTCGAGGGGTGCCTAACATCTTCCCCTCAAGGTAATTTTAAGCCCTTACCCAATCTCTGATTGTGAGCATGTAATTTTTACTCGCCATATCGTCCTATAAAAATCTCAATAAATCAATTGATTTTATGAACCTTTATTGATTTTTAATTGTGAAAGATTTGTTTTTTTTTTTTTTGCATAATTCATTTTTTTATAATTAACTATATAATAGACGAATGATGGTTATTTAACGTAATGTAGTTTTAATAAATAATTACTAAAAACTAATCATTTTNAAAAAAAAAGCCTTCAGCAGAAGTGATGGAGTTATTAGTTCATTTGTGAAAACTTCAGCAGAACTGCTGAAGTTATTAAGTTCATTTGTGAAAACTTCAGCAGAACTGCTGAAGTTTATTAGTTCATTTGTGAAAAACTTCAGCAGAAGTGCTGAAGTTATTAGTGCATTTGTGAAAAACTTCAGCAGAAGTGCTGAAGTTATTAGGTCATTTGTGAAAACTTCGGCAGAAGTGCTGAAGTTATTGAGTTCATTTGTGAAAACTTCAGCAGAACTGCTGAAGTTTATTAGTTCATTCGTGAAAAACTTCAGCAGAAGTGCTGAAGTTATTAGTGCATTTGTGAAAAAACATCAGCAGAAGTGCTGAAGTTATTAGGTCATTTGTGAAAACTTCAGCAGAAGTGCTTAAGTTATTAAGTTCATTTCTGAAACTTCAACAAAAGTGCTGAAGTTATTAGTTCATTCGTGAAAACTTCAGCAGAACAGCTGAAGTTATTAGTTCATTTGTGAAAATTTCAGCATAAGTGCTGAAGTTATTAGTTCATTCATGAAAACTTCAGCAGAAGTGCTGAAGTTATTAGTTCATTTGTGAAAACTTCAGCAGAAGTGCTGAAGTTATTAGTTCATTTGTGAAAACTTCAGCAGAAGTATTGAAGTTATTAGTTCATTTGTGAAAACTTCAGCAGAAGTATTGAAGTTATTAATTCATTTGTGAAAAACTTCAGCAGAAGTGCTGAATTTATTTAGTTTAATTGTAAAAAACTTCAGCACCCACTGTTGAAGTTATTAATTCATTTGTAAAACTTCAGCAGAAGTGCTGAAGTTATTTAGTTTAATTGTAAAAACTTCAGCAGAAGTGCTAAAGTTAGTTAGTTCATTTTTAAAAGACTTCAGCACCCAATATGCTGAAGTTTGGCCTGCCCCATACATTACCTAAACAACCCCGTTTGGTTTATTTGGTTGAATCCTGGCCATTGATAGAAATAGATCAGACGGCCAGGAACTCCACCCCCTTTTAGTATATAACTGTTCTTAAACCCCCCTACCCTCATTTCACCAAAGTCTAACACCCCCCAAACCTTAGTCGCCTCCCCTCCACTTCGTCTCTCTCTCTCTTATGCCTCGACCAAACCCTAGTCGTCCTAGGTTTGTGATGCCCTAGGTTTCCGCCACCCGGAAATCGCCTACCAGCGGCAGAGCTTCCCCAATCAACCCCAACTTTTGACCAGATAATCTCCTCCCCCTTCTCAAACATCTCCTACCATCTATTTCACCAAAAAACTCATTTAAATTTCTTTAATCTCAGATCTGGAAATAGAAAAACCCTAGAGCATGCTGAAAATGATCCCAAGCGACTCTGTGACTCAAACTTACATGAGTCAATGGTTCTCAACGAGAACCGTCGATTCATGTGAGTAAGGGTCACTTTTGGAGGTTGCCGTAGTCTGGCCAAACTCCGGCTAGTTGTCGTGATTCGTCCAAAACCCTCCAACGAGTATTCTTCCTCTTTCCTTACTATTTTTTACTTATTACTAAACCCTAAAATTCATTTTAATCACTATTTTTTGATTATTTAGGTCTAGTTAGCTTTATTCTTGCTTGTTTTGGCAGCTTTGTTTAGTCATTCTAGGATTCTCTGTTATCTGTCGATTTTCTGCTAAATTCAGTCATGAACGTTTAGTTATGTTTACCAATCCTGTTTTGCTAATCATTGTTAGTTCAGTGATTGTACATCATGGTTTATAATTAGTCAGTAAATTAATTAAGATGTTAAAACCTCGCTTGTGTTATTTGATTGCTTAATTGATTTTGATTTGTGATTCAAGCCTGAGTTGTTAATTTGAGTGATTAACCTGATCCTGATAGGAGTTAATTAGGGGGGCTGATTTGGTTAAGTTAATTAGTCACATTTAGATTGAATTAAACCAAAAATCAGCTAACCTAAGGACTAAAGTGATTGACTTAGAGCAGAGTTGATACCTAATTAGCTAAGGAACCTAACTACGTTTAATTAACTAGAGTTAATAGTCAACCCCAAGCAAGTTAACCCTGGTTACCTAATGGAAATTTCAGGGACTTCAAGGGGTATATTAGGAATCCTAGGTGAAGGAATCTTCGGTGTAACAACCCAAGAACCTTCTAGAACTAGGAAATCAGATTTTTTTGGGATAAAATAGCAATTGTAAAGGCTGAAATTTTCTAGAATGAGGGCAGATGTCCCTAAAGATAAGGTTGACAGCTGCATTTGTATCTTTTTAGCTTATTGGGTAAGGAATATGCTAAGAATATCCTATCCCCAAATACCCTTATATATATACACACTTTTTATGGGGGGTGGGGGATGATTTTTGGGAGGATTTTTATTTTTGGGGGACACTCAAAAGAACATTCTTTCAATATCTCTTAGCTGCTAATACATTCTAAAAAGACAGAAAGAATCAATATACTTTCCCATTCATAAACAAAAATTTCCAAAAAAAAGTATTAGTATAAAAACAAAGAAGAATCTGATTTCTCTTGGAATCAAGTTCATAAATACATGGTCTAGGTCTCAGCTTCTGCTTCTTTTACTTTAGACTCTAATTTTGGGAGTTTTAAGCATTCTTACTCAAGAATTCTGGATTAATTCTTGCTGGGCTACTGGCTTATCTTTGGGTTTTCTGTTTGCTGCTGCCGATTTCTCTTCCTTCTTGCTGTTATTGTTCATACTTGAACTTTATTTGGTCAAGTCTCTTTGCTGGATTTTCTTTCTCTTTAAAGGTATGTAACAATGAACTTTAGACAAAATTTTATTGAATCTAGAACTTTATGCTAAAATGGTTGACTCGTGTTGTGTTTACTTTAAGGTTGTATGAATCTGAATCCTCTTCTCCTCCATTCTTGATATAAAAACTGAAGTAAGGTTATTATTATTTGAATGTATGCAACTCTTTGGAATCAGTTTGATTATTCATTATGTTTCTATCAATACATTCAGATTCGGTGGTCAAATGTTAATTTTATATTTGTTTTAGCATATTAGGGTAACTTGCACTAGGGTAGATGAGTTTGATTCCTTAATAATCAAACTCACCCCATGATGAGTGCACAAACATTGGTATGGTGGGCTGAAGTTTACCCTTTAAAAGGGGTATAAAGTATGTGACTAAAAAAGGGCATTAGGGTGAGAAATCTAAACCTTTGAATGGTCATATTCATCCTCTAAAATGCCTAAATACTCAAAGTTTCTATATAGTTTAGAATAATGTTAGTATTAGCACTAGGGTAGATGAGTTTGACTTGTTGATAGTCAAATTCTCCCCATTTTAAGCGCTTAAACAGTAGTTTATCACCCTTTGAGGTTATGAAATGAGCAATCAATAAAGGCTGTAGAATAATGAATTTGAACCCTTCAAGTGGGTAGATTCGTTCTCTAAAAATGCCTAAAGAATCAAAGTCATTGTATGAGTTGAATGTCATGGAAGATGACTGTCATGGAGTTGAATCTGACCCCTTCCATGGTCAGATTCATGCCACAGGCATACGGAACTATGTTCAGCAGTAACCGTATCAAGGTCAAAGTGAATCTGACCTCTACATGGTCATGATTCCTTCCAGAATGATACCTAAGAATCCTTTGGTTAGAGGATTTACAGATACTGATATTAAGATTAACCAAAAGATGTCTAGCTAGAGTAGTAATTTGAAATTCTTATTTAGTTTAGGAGTAGCTCTGTATTTCTTAGGCTTGTAATAGATGTTACTAGTATAAAACAACACTAAAATATGAATCTGACCCAGTGGTCAGGTTTATCCCAACTAAAAGGGCTTAAATATTTGTTAGGGATCATCCAGTTTCAAAAATAGCATTAAAGGGGCTGGGCCTGACCCCTCCTCAATGGGCAGATCCATTCTCTGTTGATTCATAAGGGTTCAATGTTGTTCAAGACTCAATAGCAACTGCAAATCTGCACAGAAGCAACCATTAGCTTCCGATTGATTAATTTCGTCTCATTTATAGTATAAGTAATGTAACAGTACATTTATTAGACCATGTACGCATTTATTTTTGTGTTGTAATAAATCGGACTGGACATTAAGGATCTAATCTTCAAGTTGTCATTTCTTCTCATTAACATGACAGCCTAGGAAGTTAAAAAAAATTATATTTTTTGGTAGTTTTAAACATTTATTTCTTGTTTTCTGTTATTTTAAGATATCCATGTGATATGGCATACAATGACTAATACTTAATTGGAATTTGAGAATACTTTCTTTATTTCAGCGCTTCCATTTGTATAACTTATGTTAAACACGTTGATTTTCTTTATACATGAAGACTGCTTTCTAAAAAAACATCATCGTTTAGTGGTAAAAAATGATAGTAATTATCCAAATCTGATTTTGATTTTTTACATTAAAGTTGTTGGGTAGCTATTCCTGCTAGTATCCTTGATTAGTCACGCTTGGCTAAATTGTCTAAACTACTTATCCTACGAACTAGCCACAATTAGGGTTGGTAAAAAGAGTTGAAACAATTCGGGGCTAAAATATGGCCATAGCCCGAAACATGCTATCTTTAGATTAATGAAATTCACTTATATGCAATCCTTTAGGTAGAACCATACCTTTAGATTGAAATTTGATAAAGAACCGAATACTATTCCAAGTTACAATAAACTACACTCGGGGGCGACAACTCATGTCCCCGTTTTCAACTTCAAATTATAATAAAAATCACACGTTGTAACTGCGGGTGCATTTCATGTGGCGCAGTTATAACGTGTCCAAAACAAAACAAGTGCACGCCATCGTGACTTGTTTCAATATAAATCCATAAATATTAAAAGCGGTTTAAAATTTTAAAAGGCTAAATGCACAACAGGTTTAAAACATGTAAATAATTAGATAATTAGGCCAAATATCAATATTTAAGCGACCGTGCTAGAACCACGGAACTCGGGAATGCCTAACACCTTCTCCCAGGTTAACAGAATTCCTTACTCGGATTTCTGGTATTCAGACAATTCAAAACAGAGTCAAAATTTCCTCGGTTTGGGATTTTAATAAATAAACAGTGTCCCGGAACATCGTCAAAAATCCGGGTGGCGACTCCGAAAACCAAAATAATTCCCAAATCCGAATAATGTCACTTTAATTGTAAAAACTCCCTTGCTAACCCCTTCATCAATCCCGGAATGGGGTAGTGGTGGAAAAAGGGAGGTGTGACACTGGTAATGTAAACCGGTTTCATGAGTTACTTGCATTAGGTGACCTAACGCACCTTAAATCCGTTACATGGAGACTCTTCAATTTCCATACCCCTTTCCCAAAAGGAAACAAGTTGTCCCAAAGCATGTCGAAACCCATACTCTCGCAAAAGGGGGAAAAAGGGTGCGCGACACCCGCTGAGTTATTTCATTACTTAAGGCTCAACGAATGGTTGAGAAGGGGTGTGATGCATATCTAGCTTATGTGAGAAATGTCAGTGATGATACCCCTACAGTTGAGTCAGTTCTAGTAGTGAGGGATTTCCTAAATGTGTTTCCAGTTGATCTTTCGGGCATGCCGCTCGATAGAGATATTGATTTTGGCATTGATTTGTCGCCGGGAACTCAGCCCATCTCTATTCCTCCATATCGTATGGCTCCTCCTGAGTTGAAGGAGTTAAAGGAGCAGTTGTAGGAATTGCTTGATAAGTTCTTCATTCGGCCCAATGTCACCTTGCAGTGCTCCGGTCTTGTTTGTGACGAAAAAATATGGTTCTATGCATATGTGTATTGATTATCGCCAGCTGAACAAGTTTGCAGTGAAGAAAAGGTATCCATTTCCTTGAATTGATGAATTATTTGATCATTTACAGGGTGCTAGGGTGTGTTCCAAGATTAACTTACATTCAGACTATCATCAGTTGAAGATTCGGGAGTCAGATATCCCGAAGAGTGCTTTCAGGACCCGATATGGTCACTATGAGTTTCTTGTTATGTCTTTTGGGATGACCAATGCCTCAACAGCCTTTATTCATTTGATGCACAGTGTGTTCCGACCTTATCTTGACTCCCTTTTCATTGTGTTTATTGATCTCGAGAGGATACTGAGCAGCACCTGAGGAATGTGCTTTAGACTTTGAGACTTTGGTGTACTCCCGGACTCGAGAGGATACTAGACTCAGTGGAATTTTTGGGTCATGTGGTATTGAGTGATGGGATTAAGGTAGATCCGAAGAAGGTGGAACCAATGCAGAGTTGGACTAGACCGTCATCAGCTATGGAGATCCGCAATTTTCTTGGTTTGGCAGGGTATTGCCGTCGTTTTGTAGAGGGATTCTCATCTATTGCAGCACCTATGACCAGTCTAAACCAGAAGGGTGCTACGTTCAAGCGGAAAAATGAGTGTGGGGAGAGCTTTTAGAAGCTCAAGACAGCTTTGACTACAACCCCAGTATCGGTATTGCTTACAGGTTTGGGGTCTTGCACCGTATATTGTGATGTGTCGCAGATTAGACTTGGCGCGGTGTTGATGCAAGATGGTAGGGCGATTGCCTATGCGTCCAGACAACTGAAGGTGCATGAGAAGAACTATCATGTCCACGACCTTGAGTTAGCGGCTATTGTACATGCCTTAAAAATTTGGCGGCACTACTTGTACGGTGTTCCTTGTGATATCTACACCGATCATTGGTGTTTGCAGCATCTGTTCAAGCAAAAGGATCTTAACTTGCATCGGCGGAGGTGGTTGGAGCTACTTAAGGACTATGATATTACCATTTTATACCACTTGGGGAAGGCCAATGTGGTGGCCGATGCTTTGAGTCGCCGGTCGGAGAGTTTGGTATATCTTCCAGTAGCAGAGAGACCCTTGGCATTGGATGTTCAGGCCTTAGCTAGCCAGTTTGTGAGATTGGATATTTTTTGGCCGAGTCGAGTGCTGGCTTGTGTGGTCTCTTTGTCTTCTCTTTATGATCGTGTCACGACCCAAAATCCCTAAGGCCGTGATGGCGCCGGACACAAGGTCGGCAAGCCAAAACATTAATTTATTGAAATAACTTTCCAGTTTTTAACATTTTCAAAATCGTTACTTTCTCTTACATCTCATAATCAAACAAATAAATTTTAATAAACTTAAATATGACAGAAGATCAATTTAATTTAATGAAGTAAATCCCAACACGTCCCCAGAACTCGGTGTCAGAAGTACATGAGCAACTTCTATGAATATTAAAAATATTACAAGCCTGCCCGAAATACAACTGGACAAGGATATTTAGAATGAAATAGATAAAGATTAAGGTCACTCTGTTAGCTGCGGATCGCCTCTGGAAGATGCATCTCGCCTAAGTCTCTGAATCCTTCACATTTCCATGAAGGTACCTGTGCAATAAAATGCACAGCAAGTGCAGCATGAGTACGAAAACAACATGTACTCAGTAAGTCGCCTGCCTAAACTCAGAGAGGTAGTGACGAGGGGCAAATTAGAATCTTACTAAGGTCCGACAATACAACATGTGACAGAATAATGAATAAATACAATAGACATGAAAGACAGCGAGAAACAAGTGCATAGCAAATAACGGAATCCAGATATAACTGAAAGAAACAGCAAGGTACTAAAATCTCCTTTTAACAAATACCTGACACTCCAGTTACAAGTGACTCAAAACTCAAGTGATCATAAACATACCAAGACAAGACAACCGGCCGGATTCATAAAGGTGGTCATAGGGACTGGGGTCATAAAGATATCCCACGATCGCGAATCATACTTGCGACTCGCGTGCTGACTCGATACAATAATAAGCTATCCCACAATTATGCATCATCCCCTGTGACTCGTGTGCTGACTCGATATAATAAGCTATCCCAGAGTTGCACATCATCCCTGCGACTCGTGTGCTGACTCGATAATAATAATAAGCTATCCCACGGTCGCGCATCATCACTGCGACTCGTGTGCTGACTCGATAATAATAATAAGTTATCCCACGGCCGCGCATCATACATGCGGCTCGCGTGCTGAGTCGATATAATAATAATAAGTTATCCCACGGCCGCACATCATACCTGCGACTCGTGTGCTGACTCGATAAAAATATATATATTTTACATAAAGCTCCCTCGATCGCGAATCATGCCTGCGACTCGAGTGCTGACACATTTCCATACGTTTAAATCCATTTTGATTAAGAACAATAGTTTTTCTCATAAAAAATAGTAAAAGTACATATTCAAAGAAGCATGAAACATAGGTTTGAAATCATTTAATTTTTTTTTGAAACCCATTTGTCAATTTAGCAGTACCCCTCAATACGACCTATTCTAGGTACACATATATTTACAGCGGAATCACATTCTCTTTAGAAGGTCAATAGTATGAACTCCATCTCCCCTTTAAACATTTAACTATGTTTTCGGTCATATAAATAGTTCATTAATACAGGCAGGGTTTCGTGTACACACATAAAGCATGCTAGTGGGTCCTAGACTACCCGGACATAAGCTTATTAGTAGCTACGCACGGACTCCCGTATCCTCGTGCATACGTATCCCCCGAAGATAGCAACACATACTGAATTAATTCACCTAGGGGGACGATTCCCCCTCACGAAGTTAGAAAGGAGACTCACCTCGCTCTGAAGTTCCAACACCGGCTTCCAAGTCCTTCCGATGACCCCTAACGGACACATCACGCTCCGAAACTACCACATAAATGACAAGGCAATGAAAATACATCCTAATACTCTCATCCAATTCAGATTGTATACTTTCCCAACCCCGCTTGGAGAAATGACCAAAATGCCCTCGGGCCCACGTGCCCGGAAATCTGAAATTCTCGGAGATACATGCTACCCATAGCCTTACTAACTCAATTATATAATTTACTCTAATGATCATGCTCAATTCGTGGCTAAAAATCCAATTTTACCAAATTCTAGGTTTCTTCAAAGTTTCACAATTTTTCCACCAATTTCATGCTCAAAATCCATGCAATATCTTGTATTTGACCTTAGAACCAAGTAGAAGAACTTACCTCTTGAAGCTTGGTGAAATCCCTCTTGAAAAGCTCTCCAAATTCGCCACACCACAATAAGAGAAATGAAGAAATGGCCAAAATTCGCTCTTAAAACACCCCACTGCCTCTAGCCATTTTCGCACCTGCGGTGAAACAGCTGCTCCTGCGGCTCCGCACCTGCTAAAATTCCATCGCAGGTGCGGCCCTGACACTACCCAGTAGCTTCCGCTCCTGCGATCCTTCTTCGCACCTGCGATTCCGCAGGTGCGACCAAACTCCCGTGCCTGCGGCTCCGCACCTGCGGCCTAACCCTCGCAGGTGCGAATCACAGCAGAAACCAACAACAGCAAATCACTCCGAAAAGACCCGAAACCACTCTGAAGCACACCCGAGACCCCCGGGACCCCGTCCAAACACACGACTCAGTCCCATAACATGACACAAACTTGCTTGAGCCCTCAAATAACATGAAACAATGCTGAAATCACGAATCGCACTCAAATCTAAATTCTTTAAGAACTTAGAATTTCAAACTTCTACATCCGATGTCGAAACCTATCAAATCACGTCTGATTGACCTCAAATTTTGCGCACAAGTCATATTCAACATTACGAACCTGCTCCAACTTCCGCAATTGTATTCCGACCTCGATATCAAAACTTCCAGTTCCGGCCGGATTTCCCAAAAACCTTTAAATTTCTATCCAAATGACTCCAAAATGACCTACAGACACCCAAATTCACTTCCTATCATGCTCCCAATTCCAGAATCAGCATACGGAGCCATCCCCATACTCGAAATCCCAAACGAACATCAACCTCAGTGATATGCACTTCAAGCCCAAATTCTTGAAATCCTTCTAAAATGCTAACTTCCATGATATACGCCGAAACGCTCCCGGGTTATCCAAAACCCGATCCAGACGTACACCCAAGTTCGAAATCACTATACGAACCTGCTGGGACCCTCGGATCCTGATTCCGAGGTCGTTTACTCAAAATTCCAGTCTTAGTTGATTTCTTCCACTTAAGGCTTCTGAAATGAGAATTTTCCTTTAAATTTAACTCCGAACCTCCTGAATTTCAACTCTGACCATACACACAAGTCACAACACCCAAAATGAAGCTGTTCATGACTCCCAACTGCTGAACGACGCATTGTATCTCAAAACAACTAGTCGGGTTGTTACATTCTCCCCTACTTAAACCGACGTTCGTCCTCGAACGTGCTAATAACTGCTCCGGAGTTACCTGAAATCACTGTTTAATATTTTGAGCACATGCCCGTGCTACCACAACCCGGTCGAGCAAAATAGCTTGATCAAATCTGGAGATTACTTCTTTATTCATATAATAAGCTCATAATTCATTCAAACACCTGAAATTTCTCTAGCCAGGCCTAGTTTCAATATATATATAAGCACTGCATCAACTAGCACACGACATACCCGATCTTTACTGCATACCCTTGCCGAATCGGCACCATGCACCGCACAACTCATCATCTGACCACAATGACGCTCCCTGAACCTTAATGGCCAAAATTCCACAAATCTCATGTTCCCAATGCACCTCATAACAACTATACACACATTCTGCTATAATGTTGATGATACCACCACAACGGAGGAAATGTGCAGAAATTCATACTCAACCGTAGAGTTAACAAATCCTTGAATACCTCATCTTGACTAGAATCGTCACTTCCCTTATGACCTGGATGATGGTATTTTGTTATTTAATATACACTCCACATAACCTTATCGTACTGATCCCTGATCCGATGATCTCGTCTCATCCAGTATGAACTGCTCAGACAGAAAAATCACCTCAAACATGGCTAGCAACCTCACATGATACCACATCGCACCAATAGGCCATAACTTGAACATGATATATAGAAATGACTCAGGACGGAACTATTCAGCTCACTCAACTAATATGAATTCTTACCAAAATTAGTAAATAAAACACGAGAAAATAAACACATATTAACCCTTCTTATCACCACACTATTGCGGCATGCAACCCGATCCAAATAACATACATGTGGCGGTGTGCCACCCGATCCAAAATAACATCACTGTGGCGGCGTGCCACCCCATCCAAATAACATACCTGTGGCGGCGTGCCACTCGATACCAAATAAAATCACCGTGGCGGCGTGCCACCCGATCCAAAAAACATACACGTGGCAGTATGCCACCCGATCCCAAATAACATAAAACTCACGTAAGGAAATATATACAGAGCTTATTGCTCACTATTACAAATTACCGAATATTGATCACAAGCACGCTGAGTGCATAATACCATCCTGGGGAGACTTATAAAGCCATAGGCTATAAAACTTAAGCACTGTAGAGGTGCGATATATATATACACTCTGGATCTCAAGAGCTATCCTGCTCACATAACATACCCACTACGGGGAACCTCAACACATAAGGAATCCTCAAGCCGTTTTCACAACTCGCACGACACAGTCACCATAACACATAAATGCAACGAAGACGGAACAACACCCCCTGTTCTAATATCTTTCCATGAAAAGAGCTCCACTGGAAGGAACATGCCTGGCTCGCACGGATCCCATAATCATAAAAAAAATCCATCCACAAACATCGAGCTACCTTGCTTGCACCAAACTTAGCTATTAGCTTTTACCTGGGTCCACATTAACCCTCCCTTTTTTCATAATACACGAGAACAACCATCATTACCGGGACTAACACCCCAAAAATCCATAATCAACTTAATCGAATGCCCTCCAGGCATAAATTCTCAATTAAGCAATATTGCACTTCTTCATACTCAGTCCAAATCTGGATTCCATCAAGTGACTACATGTCACACTTTATACAATATTTTCGCGGTCATGCTTCCACGACCTCCCACACAAGGCAACCAGTCTGCACATCCATGACACCGACCATGCTAAGGCCACAAAGTACATCAATAACCCATGACCAGGGTATAAAGCCTCATCCCCCATCGATCTCAGGCGACACAGAAGATAATACCAGCTTATATTGAACTTTCGAATCACTCTGTCTTGCTCTTCCGAGTACATGACATCCTCATAAACATCGGACCGGAATCTCGATTGTTACTCCCAGTTACATACTGCTTCCAGCACTTAACATACCAACATGAGGTAGCGCAAAAATCGCATCATAGCTTTTGAACCACCAATAGGGTGAACACTTCGTCGTATAGAAACTTTCACTTGAATCAATTCAAGAGTACCATCTCGACACATGAGTGAATTCCCACATAAAACCAATTATGACGGCCGACAAGCCCCGCACACACTGGCATACACCACATGCATAACTAAATCACATCAAAGGAACCAATCACAGCCGCAAAGGTGCCATTTCAACCATGACTAAATAACCCATCCTTTTTTAATCACCATTAATTGCCTCAGGAACAACAACAACTTCCTTCAACCCATAGCAAACTCAACCCTCACTCATCCCAAGTGACCTTTATTCACGAGACTACGCTGCCCAAATCTCGCAACCCGTCTCATACCCTTCTGATACTTCTTCTCTTCAATCCGAAGTCTATTCCTTTCACTCCTCCAATATCATCATGCCTACTGAAATATATCATAGAACATTCCAACCATCCTCCTCTTTCTCAGAAATCATTCTGCAAAGCCTCGATTCTCGACCATATTGCTGCCTGAAATCTCTAATCACTGCATTCTTTAACTTTTGAACTCATTGGGACCGCTATTGAGAGTCACCCACTCTGACTGGCCCCGAATAAAATCACTCCAAGGCCCTCCTGGCACAGGAACACCTTTTGCAATGAAGCACGTGACTGAGTCACTATCCCTACAACTCGCCCATACATTAAGCAAAATTTGAATCTTCCAAAGCCTAACCCTGACCTGACAGGACCAACTTTTTCACAAATCCTACGCACAATTACCATTTTACTCCTCCTTCCTTAGCTGAAATCACTTGCCTATATGCTGCCATTCGCAACCCTATGAGAAGACAACCGTACAGGCCTACTGCAGATGGTAGGACTCCCTCACTTAGCCTGAAGCCACTCCTAACACCACCACCCTAGACCCTGCTGAGATCTTCCTTCTTTGATAACACAATCTTGCTCAGCCAAACCATCCCAATCTTCCAAATTCCCTTGCTAGCACTCCCTAAATACCCAAATTCCCTAGCATTATTTACACATTCTATCTCCTACCAACTAGCCACTAGGACCCCTCACAGAACCTGCCAACCCCGCCATTGCTAACCTATCCCCAGAAGACAACCCACATGAAGAAATCATCTGATGGCACCTCCCAGCGACGCTGAAATGCACGCTCTTTGCGACCTCAATACCCCATCCTATGCCTTGCTTCATTCCAGGATCATTCCTTGCCAACCACATTCCTCAATACTTCCTTTCAATATTCTGACCCCACGCAACCGAAGAAACCATAGCACCGACAAACCTAACACATTCCATTCGATTAATGACAACGACTACACGTTATAGGTGCATACCCCATCTCAATTGAAGACACCAAGTCTTACTACTTTATCAACTTCAACTAAACCATCCAGAATCCAAATGCCTTCCTTCTACCGGAACAAAAGCATTGAAATCTCGAAATCATACTCTGAGAAGATCTCCCTTTAACCATTCATCTTCCCCAACACACGGGAAAATGTTCTATTACCATTGCAACACCACACGACGATCAATTGCAACCATCATCTCTACCTGAGCACATCCTTAAGGCTACCAGAAACACAGCTACTGAGCTGAAACGACATATTACCCTTTCACAGGGCTGTAACAACAACCACGACCATCTACACGTAGAAGCATCTCGAATTTCATTTGTAGCACCATTCCCATTCCTCAAATTCCTAATCCATAATAAGTGCTTCGCGACGCGTAAGATTGAGTAGGAATGAACATAGGCATTAGCCTCAAAGGAGTCAACTCACACGATGAAGAATCAAGAAGGGAAATACTCCTAACAACCTTGTAGCCTCTCGAAGATAAGTACGGACGTCTCCGTACCGATCCGCAATACTCTACTAGACTTGCTTATGACTCGTGAAACCTACGAGAACCTAGCGCTCTGATACCACGTTGTCACGACCCAAAATCCCTAAGGCCGTGATGGCGCCGGACACAAGGTCAGGCAAGCCAAAACATTAATTTATTGAAATAACTTTTCCAGTTTTTAACATTTTCGAAATTACTTTCTCTTGCATCTCATAATCAAACAAATAAATTTTAGTAAACTTAAACATGACAGCACATCAATTTAATTTAATGAAGTAAATCCCAACACGTCCCTAGAACCGGTGTCATAAGTACATGAGCAACTTCTATGAATATTACAAATATTACAAGCCTGCCCGAAATACAACTAGACAAGGAAATTTAGAATGAAATAGATACAGTATGAAGGTGACTCTGTCAGCTGCGGATCGCCTCTGGAAGATGCAGCTCGCCTAAGTCTCCGAATCCTCCACATTGCTATGAAGGTACCTGAGAAATAAAATGCACAGCAAGTGAAACATGAGTACGAATACAACATGTACTCAGTAAGTCGCCCGCCTAACCTCAGAGAGGTAGTGACGAGGGGAAAATTAGACTCTTACTAAGGTCCGACAATACAACATGTGACATAATAATGATGAAATACAATAGACATGAAAGACAGCGAGCAACAAGTGCATAGCAAATAATGAAATCCAGATAATAACAGAAAGAAACAACAAGGTACTAAAATCTCCTTTTAACAAATACCTGACACTCCAGTTACAAGTGACTCAAAACTGAAGTGATCATACACATACCAGGACAAGACAACGCCGGAGTCATACAGGTGGTCATAGGGACTGGGGTCATAAAGCTATCCCACGATCGCGAATCATACCTGCGACCCGCGTGCTGACTCGATACAATAATAAGCTATCCCACGATCGCGTATCATCCCCTGCGATTCGTGTGCTGACTCGATAATAATAATAATCTATCCCACGATCGCGCATCATCCCTGTGACTCGTGTGCTGACTCGATAATAATAATAAGTTATCCCACGGCAGCGCATCATACCTGCGGCTCGCGTGCTGACTCGATATAATAATAATAAGCTATCTCACGGCCGTGCATATTACCTGCGACTCGTGTTCTGACTCGATAAAAATATATATATTTAACATAAAGCTCCCCTCGATCGAGGATCATGCCTGCGACTCGAGTGCTGACACATTTCCATACGTTTAAATCCATTTTGATTAAGAACAATAGTTTTTCTCATGAAAAATAGTAAAAGTCCATATTCGAAGAAGCATGAAACATAGGTTTCGAAATCATTTGTTTTTTTATTTTGAAACTCATTTGCCAATTTAGCGGTATCCTTCGATACGACCTATTCCAGGTACACATATATTTACAGCGGAATCACATTCTCTTTAGAAGGTCAACAGTATGAACTCCATCTTTTCTTTAAACATTTAACTATGTTTTCAGTCATATAAACAGTTCGATAATATAGGCAAGGTTTCATGTACACACATAAAGCATGCTAGTGGGTCCTAGACTATCCGGACATAAGCATATTAGTAGCTACGCACGGACTCCCGTCACCTCGTGCGTACGTAGCCCCCGAAGATAGCAACATATACTGAATTAATTCACCTAAGGGGATGATTCCCCCTCACGAAGTTAGAAAGGAGACTTACCTCGCTCCAAAGTTCTAACACCGGCTTCCAAGTCCTTCCGATGACCCCAACGGACGCATCACGCTCCGAAAATACCACATAAATGACAAAGCAATGAAAATTTATCCTAATACTCTCATCCAATTCAGATTATATACTTTCCCAACCCCACTCAAAGAAATGACCAAAATTCCCTCGGGCCCACGTGCTCAAAAATTTACTCTAATGACCATGCTCAATTCGTGGCGAGAAATCTAATTTTACCAAATTCTAGGTTTCTTCAAAGTTTCACAATTTTTCCACCAATTTCATGCTCAAAATCCATGCAATATCTTGTATTTGACCTTAGAACCAAGTAGAAGAACTTACCTCTTGAATCTTGGTGAAATCCCTCTTGAAAAGCTCTCCAAATTCGCCACACCACAATGAGAGAAATGAAGATAAGGTCAAAATCCGCTCTTAAAACACCTCACTGCCTCCAGCCATTTTCGCACCTGCAGCTCCGCACCTGTGACTCTGTACCTGCGGAAATTCCATCGCATGTGCGGCCCTAACTCTGCCCAGTAGCTTTCGCTCCTGCGATCCTTCTTCGCACCTGCGTTTCCCCAAGTACGAGCAAACTCCCGCGCCTGAGACTCCGCACATGCGGCCTTACCCTCGCAGGTGCGGATCACACCAGAAACCAGCAACAACAAATCACTCTAAAAAGACCTGAAACCACCCTAAAACACACCCGAGACCCCGTCCAAACACACGACTCAGTCCCATAACATGACATAGACTTTCTCGAGCCCTCAAATAACATGAAACAACACTAAAATCACGAATCGCACTCAAATCTAAATTCTTTAAGAACTTAGAATTTCAAACTTCTACATCCGATGCCGAAACCTATCAAATCACGTCTGATTGAACTCAAATTTTGCGCAAAAGTCATATTCAACATTACGGACCTGCTCCAACTTCCAAAATCGCATTCCGACCTCGATATAAAAACTTCCACTTCCGGCCTGATTTCCCAAAAACCTTTAAATTTCTATCTTTAGTCAAATGACTCCAAAATGACCTACAAACATCCAAATTCACTTCCTATCACGCTCCCAATTCCAGAATCACCATACAGAGCCATCCCCAAACTCGGAATCCCAAACGGACACAAACCTCACTGATATGCACTTCAAGCCCAAATTCATGAAATCCTTCTAAAATGATAACTTCCATGATATACGCCGAAACGCTCCCGGATTATCCAAAACTCGATACCCAAGTCCGAAATCACCATACAAACCTGGTGGGACCCTCAGATCCTGATTCCGAGGTCGTTCACTCAAACTTCCAGTCTTAGTTGATTTCTTCAACTTAATGCTTCTGAAATGAGAATTTTCCTTTAAATTTAACTCTGAACCTCCTGAATTTCAACTCTGACCATACACACAAGTCACAATACCCGAAATGAAGCTGTTCATGACTCCCAACTGCTAAACGACCCGCTGGATCTCAAAACGACCGGTCGGGTCGTTATAGATCATATTAAGGAGCGTTAGTATGATGACCCCCGCAAGTTTGTCCTCAAGGACACGGTCCAGCACAGTGATGTGAAAGAGGTTTCTATTGGGTATGATGACACATTGAGGTTGCAGGGCAGGCTATGTGTGCCTAATTTTGATGTTTTGCGTGAGTTGATTCTTCAGGAGGCTCATAGCTTGCAGTACTCTATTCATCTGGGTGCCGCCAACATGTATCAGGACTTGAGACAACATTACTAGTGGAGGAGGATGAAGACGGACATAGTGGGGTATGTTGCTCGGTACCTAAATTTCCAGCAGGTGGGTTGCTTCATAAGTTGGAGATTCTGGAGTGGAAATGGGCATAGATCACTATGGATTTCGTTGTTGGACTCCCACGGACTCAGCAGAGGTTGGATGCAGTTTGGGTGATTGTGGATAAACTGAACAAGTCAGCTCATTTCATTTTAGTGATGACTACATATTCTTCTGAGCAGCTGACTCAAATCTACATTCGTGAGATCGTCAGGCTTCATGGCGTACCGGTATCTATTATCTCTGATCGAGGTACGCAGTTTACATCACGGTTTTGGAGAGTCGTACAACAGGATTTAGGTACTAGAGAAGAACTGAGCACAGCAATTTCACCCTCAGACGGATGGACAGTCCGAGCGCACTATTCAGATATTGAAGGATATGTTTTGTGCGTCTGTGATGAAGTTTTGAGGGTCATGGGACTAGTTCTTTCCACTTGTGGAGTTTACCTACAACAACAGGTATCAGTCGAGCATCCAGATGGCACCGTATGAGGCTTTGTATGATAGGTGGTGTCGGTCCCCAGTGAGTTGGTTTGAGCCGGGCGAGGCCAGATTATTGGATATAGACTTGGTCCAGGATGCCCTGGATAAGGTGAAGGTGATTCAGGATCGACTTTGCACAGCCCATTCCAGACAGAAGGGTTATACAGAATGGAAGGTTTGCGATGTAGCATTCATGGTTGGAGAATGGGTCTTGCTCCAGGTATCTCCTATGAAGGGCGTTATGAGGTTCGGGAAGAAGGGGAAGCCTTTTGAGGTGTTGCGGCATGTTGGGGAGGTCTCTTATGAGATTTTTTTACCTCCTAGCCTAGCAGGAGTTCATCCGGTATTTCACATTTCTATGCTCTGAAAGTATCACGATGATCCAGCTCATGTTGGATTTCAGCTCATTCCAGTTGGACAAGGATCTATCTTATGTTGAGGAGCCAACGACTATTTTGGATAGGCTGGTCAGAAGATAAAGTCAATGAACATTGCTTCCGTAAAGGTTCAGTGGAGGGGTCAGCCGATGGAGGAGGCGACTTGGGAGACCAAGCGGGATATGCGCAACAATTATCCTCATCTTTTCACAACTTTAGGTATGTATCTATACTCGTTCGAGGATGAACAATTGTTTTAAGAGGATGAGGATGTGACAACCTGACTCATCGTCTTGAGAGTTATATCCCCGATCCCCTAATCAAACTGTTTTCCACGTATCTATTTCTGCTATTGTGACTTGTCGGGAGGTTTCATTTTGGTTTTTTTAGTGTTTTGGGACATTAGTCCTTAAACGGGAGCTTAAGCCTTAGGATTTGGACCATAGTCAGAACTGTGTGAAGACAAATCTAGAATAGAGTTTTGTCGGTTCCGTTAGCTCCGTGAGGTGATTTAGTGTCACGCGCTGAACCTGGGGAGACGTGGCTAGCACTTGGTTCCGTACTAGACCAAGCAAACCATTTTGTAAGTCATTCTTTCTGTGACCATCATGGGCCAACATGGAAACAATTCGTAGTGCATAATAGTAAGTAGGTGAACACTATATCAATAAACTGTCGTTCTTAAAACATGAATACATATGGGTCGTCAAGGCCTCTGACATATTGTACAAAATGAACCTTTGTTTACAAAGCCTCTAAGATTATTTGACATCAAATGGGATAGGGTATCGGCCTAACCATAAGTCTTTTAGCAAGACTCTGAAATAATGACTCAGAGACTCGACTGTACTCCGAATGAGGTTGAGTTTTACTGATCCTTTGCTAAATGCCAATCTCGTCTACTATGAGGGCTCGTCAAACTGTTTATCTATACCTACAGGCATGAATTCAGCGTCCCCAATAAAATGATGTCAATACAAATAATGTACTAAGTATGTAAGGCAATATATTGAAAGTTGAACTGAACTAATAATATAACAACTGAAAAAAACTGGAAGTCAAACATAATCTGAAGATATGCTTATTTTCTGATACTGACTCAACTCTCTCAATATAGTAAGTACAATAGTTGTCTGGCATTATAAGGCTCGGTATATATATAACTGCTCTGCCGTGTTAGGCTCACTCATAAGCGCTCGGCCACAGTAGGCTCGATATATAACTGTTCTGCCGTAGTAGGCTCGCTCATAGGCGCTCGGCCATACTAGGATCGATGTCTCGTCCAACTGAGCTCGCTCATAGGCGCTCGACCACAGTAGGCTTGGTATATAACTTTACCATCTGATCAGAGGTTGCCCAATAGGGGCCTGGCCATCGATTATAGCTCGATGATAAAGAAAATATTTTAATACTGTATATATTGACTCTTTGCTCTCTTGACTGAAAAAAGAATTACTCAATTTAATATGAAGTCCCGATAAGGAGAATATTGTAACTTACAAAACTAGGAAAATATACGTAAATTTCGGGATATGAATTTTTCTTTATGCCTCATTATCAAACTCGTGTAATTATGAGATCATGCAAAATCAAGGAAGAACTTAGCCTTAACATACCTGGATTAGGAAAAAATCCGTATGATAATCTTGAGAAAGATTGCACTGTACTCGCTTAGAATCGCAAAATCCCGTTTCTATAACATTATGTAGTCTTGTATGATCTTTGTAGCAAAATCACGTTGCTAATATTTTGAATAAGTTGTTGAATCTTTCCTTTGAATTTGATCATAATATTGTGTATGCGTTTTGTTGAAGTTTATCCGTATGCTTGTTCTATTTTTACAAAGCCATAAGACTTTCTTACTTTGTGACTTAAGAAAGGACTCCTTAATAGCATTTTTCCACCCAAAATGAAATATGGATGTAAGTAATGACACCACCTCCTTAGGTAAGATATTGTTGGCAATTTGCTACCACAATTATAGAATCCCACGTGGAAGTCGTGTCCCCTAATGATTATCCAAAATTGTACTTAAATAATTAACCTCAAATTTCTAATTAATCTCTCACTAAAATCAACAATTATCCGATAATTCATATAATTAAGAATTATCTTAAATTACTTAAGATACTACTCATTTTTAACACACCTTATACCCCTCACTATCATGGTCATGTGTTACTTTATATGGTACTAGTCCATAAATACCAGGTATTATAGCTCGGACCGTATTTTATCCCAAATTGCAAAACTTCGACGGAACTTATTTTCTTCAATTCACTTACTCTCTCACCTTCACGAATTTACTTATCGCTTGTTATAAATATCATTAATACTTATAACCTCAAAAAAATAGTCTTGTCCTCATCTTAAAGTACTACTATTACGATATTAAAATAATAAGTCGTGGTACCATATAAAATTAATACATATATTATTATTTTGTGAAAACATCCATGTAAAAATACATATATTTTCTCAACTTTTAATTTTGCTAATCTCGTATAAAGAGTATAAATTCTCGTACGCTTAATTCTTAAAATGGTAAAAAGATAACCTTATTTTCTAGTGAAAAATTAATTTCTATCTTTACAATAAAGAAAATCTTATAAACTTTTTCATATTATATATGTGAAAAATTTAAAGCATATTCGAAAGTAGTAATATTAATAACTATATAAAATCATAATTTTTAAACTTTTTACAAAAATATTCCACTCAAAATATCATATCAAATGTATATGACGGTATCAATATTGTTAAACTTACGGTGTCTTACAATATCATAGTCGCAAATCCTCTATAACCTTATGAATTGCTTTAGTCCCTTCAAACTCATATGGATTACTACGACACATCCTAATATCAAAGTAGAGATGTAACATCCTTCCCTCTTTCAAAAACATTTGTCCTCGAATGTTAATTCTTAGATTTTTTCAAAACTTTCGCTAGGGCCCACTCTATAAACTAAACTAAACCCCAACCTCTATCTGCTCAACTATTCACAACCTTTTGTACTTGAGTATCTCGTATCTTCTTCACATTTACCATACTTACCTTTAAATCTCGCATCGTATCTTCTGTTTCTTTCATAACATCCCTTTCACATAGGTATAAATTACATCTACGCCTTAAAGCTCTTACCTGCACCTCTGTTGCTTGCAAAATTTGGCAAAAGCTTCATACTGACTTCTTACGACTCAGCTCTATGGCACGATCTGAAAATAAAATAAGGGTAACATTTTCGAAATGTCCTATAACCTCTCAATTATAAATGTGGCACGCAACACATCCATAAGTGAGACTCTACTAGGCACGGCTTTTTAGACTCCCTAGGACACGACCTGCTCTGATGCCTCTTTATCATGCTACAAACCAGAGAAGGCATGGCTGGCACTCGGTGCCATACTGGCCTGAGCAAACCATTCTATAACTCATTATTTCTGTGACCATCATGGGCCAACATGGAAACAATTCGTTGTGCATAACAGTAAGTGGGCGGACACTGTATCAATAAACTATTGTTCTTAAAACATGAATACATGTGGGTCGTCAAGGCCTCTGACATACTGTACAACATGAACCTTTATCTACAAAGTCTAAGACTATTTGACATCAAATGGGATAGGATACCGGCCTACCCATAAGTCTTTTATAAAAACTCTGACACGATGACTCATAAACTCGGCTGCACTCCGAATGAGGTGGAGCTTACCGATCATTTGCGGAATGCCAATCTCGCCTACTATGAGGGCTCGTCAAACTGTTTATCTATACCTGCATGCAAGAATGCAGTGTCCCCAATAAAAGTACGTCAGTACGAAGAATGTACTAAGTATGTAAGGCAATATACTGAAAGTTGAACTGAGCTGATAATATAACAACTGAAAATAACTGGAAGTCAAAGATAATCTGAAGATATGCTTACCTGTTGATACTAACTCAACTCTCTAAATATAGTAAGTACAATAGATGGTCGGCCTTATAAGTCTTGGTATATATATATATAATCGCTCTGCCGTAGTAGGCTCACTCATAGGCGCTTGGCCATACTAGGCTTTGTATCTCGACCAACTGGTGTCTCTCATAAGCGCTCGGCCACAGTAGGCTCGGTATATAACTGCTCTATCGTAGTAGGCTCACTCATAGGCACTCAGCCATACTAGGATTTATATCTCGGCAAACTGAGCTCGCTCATAGGTGCTCGGCCACAGTAGCTCGGTATATAACTTTACCTTTGATCGGAGGTTGCCCAATAGGGGTCTGCCTATCGATTATAGATCGATAGTAATGAAAATATTGTACTACTGTATATATCGACCCTTTGCTCCCTTGACTGGAAAAAAATTTACTCAATTGAATATGAAGTCCCGATAAGGAGAATATTATAACTTACAAAACTAGGAAAATATATGTAAATTTCGAGATATGAATTTTTCTTTATACCTCATTATCAAACTCGTGTAATTATGAGATCATGAAAAATGAAGGAAGAACTTAGCCTTAACATACCTGGATTAGGAAAAAATCCGTATGATAATCTTGAGAAAGATCGCACCGTACTTGTTTAGAATCGCAAAATCTCGTTTCTATGACATTATGTAGTCTCGTATGATCTTTGTAGCAAAATCACGTTGCTAATGTTTTGAATAAGTTGCTGAATCTTTCCTTTGAGTTTGATTATAATATTGTGTATGCGTTTTGTTGAAGTTCATCCGTATGCTTGTTCTAGTTTTACAAAGTCATAACACTTTCTTACTTTGTGAATTAAGAAAGGACTCCTTAATAGCATTTTTCCACCCAAAATGACATATGTATGTAATTAATGACACCACCTCCTTAGATAAGATATTGTTGGAAATTTGCTAACACAATTCTAGAATACCACATGGAAGTCTTGTCCCCTAATGATTATACAAAATTGTACTTAAATAATTAACCACAAATTTCTAATTAATCTCCCACTAAAATCAATAATTATCCGATAATCTATATAATTAAGAATTATCTCAAATTACTTAAAATACTACTCATTTTCCACACACCTTATATCCCTCACTATCATATCATGTGTTACCTTGTATGGCACTAGTCCATAAATACCGAATATTATAGCTCGGACCGTATTTTATCCCAAATTGCCAAACTTCGACGAAATTTATTTTCTTCGATTCACTTACCCTCTCGCCTTCACGAATTTACTTACCACTTGTTATAAATATCATAAATACTTATTACCTCAAAAAAATAGTCTTGTCCTCATCTTAAAGTACTACTATTATAATATTGAAATAATAAATCGTGGTACCATATAAAATTAATACATATACTATTATTTCATTAAAACATCCTACATATATTTTCTCAGCTTTTTATTTTTCTAATCTCGTATAAAGAGTATAAATTTTCGTACGCTTAATTCTTAAAATGGTGAAAAGATAACCTTCTTTTCTTGTGAGAAAATAATTTCAATCTTTACAATAAAGAAACTCTCATAAACTTTTTCATATTATATATGTGAAAAATTTAAAGCATATTCGAAAATACTAATATTAATAACTATGTAAAATCATAATTTTCAAACTTTTTACAAAAATATTCCACTCAAAATATCATATCAAATGTGTATGACGATATCAATATTGTTAAACTTACGGGGTCTTACAATATCATAGTCGTAAATCCTCTATAACCTCATGAATTGTCTTAGTCCCTTCAAGCTCATATGGATTACTGCGACATATCCTAATATTAAAGTATGAGTTTTGATACCCAATTTTTTCCAAAATATTTTTAAAATCACATATGTACCTTCAAAATCATGCATTAACAACGATTGGTATTTTCCATAATTTTCCTATATTTTGTCTAATTTATCTAGCATTTTATTTCCAATAAAAAATTACAAAATCGCATCACAAATGGTTTCAAAGGAATTTCTTGATTTAATTCATTGTTTATTGTCCTAATAAGATCAAATTATTTTATAATTAGCCAAATTGACATTTTTGGCTATAATTGCAATAACTTTGCAATTATAGCCTAAGCATGTAATTTTATACTATTTTTTAAACCAGAAATTAGCCTTCTATATTTTTAAATATCAAATAACCATTTTTAAGTTATTTACATGCATATGATTCATTTTTATAAATAGTAATTACCTTATAAAACTATTTTAATTAAACTATCTGGGTAGTTAACCTAAATTGATTAATCACTCCATATTAGACCAGACCCAAACCTGATTAAATCTAGCCCAAATACCCCAAGCCCAAATCCATTAATCCCCCGACCCAATGTCTTGTTTAATCTGGACCGTTGATCAATTTTTTGACCAATGGACCAGATCCCCCATTTCCATAATTAACCTAATAGTCTACCCCAAACCCCCATTCTCTCATTTCTCCTCTCACATTCCGCCGTCATCTCCTCTCTTCTTCTCTCAAACGCTCTCTGCCCTAACCCTAATCCCCCCTCGTCGATGCTCTCATGTCGTCGACTATGGGGGCTTACCACCATCCTCCAGCCTTAATGGATGTCCTGTGCCGAGATTCCTGCCTTCTTTGAGGTCCTCAAGGGACCCGTGGCCATTCCACTCACCCCTGGGCCTGTGCTCACCATTCTCAGACCACCATGGCTCGATCGAGTAAGATCTTTCCTTTTTCCGGCTAAACCTATGGGTTTCTAAGACGGTCTCTCTATTTCTGAGTTATTTTCTAGAAAACCCTAACCTCTTCTACTGTACCTCTTTGATCTATAACAGATCTGGGGTATTTCTGTCACGAACCATTTTTCCCTCCGAAAGGTATTATGACGGCACCTAGTCTCTATGACTAGGTAAGCCTAAAATTTGCGAAAAATGAAAGGATCAATAAAATAAAGACAGAAAAGAACTCAAGCAGAAATAACATAGCTGCTCAGCATATACACTTTCACTTCCCAAAACCCGGAATATCACTATAGTCATAAGCTTTGTACTAAATGCATCTCTATAAAATGAAACAATGGAAAAATACATAAGTCTTCTATGCCTATACTAGAGTAGAAGGGGACTCGTGGGATTCTATGGACGGGGCAGAATTACCTCGCGGTCTCCTGGCTGCTGCTAGAATGACACCTAGCCACGATACTGGGTGTTGGTACCTGGATCTGCACATGGGAAAAACATGCGCAGGAAAGGGCGTGAGTACTCCACATTCGGTACTCCGTAAGTGCCAAGCCTAACCCCAGTCAAGTAGTGACGAGGTCAGGTTGAGGCCCTACTCAGTTTTTAAAACAAGTAAATATACAATTTAAAAGAGTGAAATATAGATAAGCAATAATAAACAAGGTTAATGGAAACTGGAAGAATTAATAACAGAAAAAGAGCTCTCGGCTCAGCACAGCATATATTTCAACAGTAAAAGTGCAATGCAGTACAAGGGGAAAGCTCCCGGATCTCAGTCCGTAGTCCCAATTTGAATATGCTATGCAGTACAGAGGGAAAGCTCCCGGATCTCTATCTGTAGTCCCAATTTAAATATGCATTTCAATACAGAGGGAAAGCTCCCGGATCTCGATCCGTCGTCCCAATTTAAATATGAAATGCAGTACAGGGAAAAGCTCACGGATCTCGATCCGTAGTCCCAATTTAAATATGCAAAGCACAAGTATGTCAATTATCGCTTAATTAAATAGTCCAGGAAAAAAAACAGGCAAGAATAGGGTAAAGCTACCTAAGCATGATGCGACTAGTAGCAAATAAGGGGGAATCAAGTAAGACAGGTAGGAATGCTTACTCTTAAGCTATCTACTCAATTAAGATAGGAAATTTTCATATATGAATGAAAATGAGCGATTTCATGTAAGTAAAAAAATAGGATTTTAGCAACAATGACCCGTGTACGCACTCGTCACCTCATGTACACGACGTCCAAGTAACAAAATCAGTATAAAAATGCCTAAGGGGAAATCCCCAACACAGAATTAGGCAAGCCACTTACCTTGACTGCGCTAATCAACTCAGTATGACGCTCTTGCCACGAGTATCTGACTCCGGGTTAACAAAATAGCTATTTATTTATAAGCTAATACGCGAAATAAGAAATTCGCCCAAAAGGTCCCCCGGGCCCATGTCTCGGAATCGGGTAAAATTTATATTACACTCATTTTCTCATGAACCCACTCGAACAAGAATCAACAAACTCTGACGTCTAAATCTCCCTAAATCCTCAGATTTCTACTTGGGGAAATATCATCCCATTTTCATGGTTTTTCATCCAATTTCATTGATTAGATTGAGGAAAATGATAGAGATTATTGATATACAAATGTATTAAGGTTAGAAAACATTACCTATGATTCTCCTCTTCAAATCCACTGAAAATCGCCATGTTTCGAGCTCACACTCAATTTTGGAATTATTAATTTCAAACCCTCGAATTTTTAGTATAAACAACCCAGATATTTCGCACCTATGACACTGGGATCGTAGCTGCAGTGCCTCACTTGCGAAAACCCAATCGCAAGTGCGGAAATTCATTAAATGACCTAGGGTCGCACCTGCAGCACCCCCTTCGCACCTGCGAAAATACCATCGCAGGTGTGAGACTTCAGAACCAGAATGGTTCAGCTGTTCACTAAGTCTCAAACTCACCCGTTGGGCATCCGAAACATCCCCGAGGCCCCCGGGACCTCAACCAAACCTACCAACTGACCCTAATACCTTGTTCAAACTTGGTCGAGCCTTAAAAATACATCTCATAACATCAAAATCATCAGTTGTGCATAGATTCAAGCCTAAGAACTTATGAAATTTCTAAAATTCACATCAGATGCCGAAACACGTTTAAACTCATCCGAATAACCCCAAATTTTGTGCACAGGTCATAAATGACATTATGGACCTGCTGTCACTTTCGGAATTCCATTCCGAGTCCGATATGAAAATTTCACCTATCGGCCGAAATCGTCGAAATTCTAACTTACGCCAATTCAAGCCTAAATCTACAACTGACCTCGAAAACACATTCCGAACACGCTCCTAACCTCGAAATCACCCAACGGAGCTAACGGAGTTGACGGAATTCAATTCCGGATCCGTCTTCACACAGATCTAGCTACGGCCAGATTTCTAAAGCTAAATTCCACATTTATGGACTATGTGTCCAAAATCACCCCAGATTTCATCACTCAATGCTCCAACAAGTTCCAATAACATAAATAGATATGTGAGAAATGGTTAATAGGTGATCGGGGCACAAATTGTTAAAATGACCGACTGGGTCATTACATCATCCCCCTCTTAAGAAAATCGTTCGTCCTAGAACGAGCATAGAACATACCTGAAGCTGTGAAAAGATGAGGGTACTGAATCCTCATATTCTGCTCGGTCTCCCAAGTCACCTCCTCGACTGGCTGACCCCTCCACTAAGCCTTAACGGAGGCAATATTCTTCGATCTGAGCTTTCTGATCTGCTTGTCCAATATACCCATAGGCTTCTCAACATATGATAGATCCTTATCCAATTGGACTGAGCTGAAATCCAAGACATGAGTCGGGTCACCGTGATACTTTCGGAGCATGGAGACGTGGAACACCGGATGGACCCCTGCTAGGCTGGGAGGTAGGGCTAGCTCATAAGTAACATCCCCAACACGTCGCAATACCTCAAAAGGGACAATAAATCTCTGACTCAGCTTGCCTTTCTTCTCGAACCTCATGACGCTCTTCATAGGCGATACCCCATCACCAGCCATAAATGCCAAGTCACGAACCTTCCGGTCCGCATAGCTCTTCTCCCTAGACTGAGCTGTGCGAAGTCTCTCCTGAATCACCTTCACCTTGTCCAGGGCATCCTTAACCAAGTTTGTACCCAACAATCGAGCCTCGCCCGACTCAAACCACCCCACGGGACACCTGCACCACCTACCATACAAAGCCTCATATGGCGCCATCTGAATGTTGGACCGGTAGGTGTTGTTATATGCAAACTCTGCAAGAGGCAAGTATCGATCCCATGACCCTCAAAAATCTATCACACATGCACGAAGCATATCCTTGAGAACCTGAATCGTGCGCTCAGACTGCCCATCCGTCTGAGGGTGAAAAGTTGTGCTCAACTCTACATTGGTGCCTAACTCCTGCTGAACGGCTCTCCAGAACCGTGAAGTGAATTGTGTACCTCTGTCTAAAATGATAGATACTAGAACACCGTGGAGGCGAACAATCTCTCTGATATAAATCTCACCCAACCTCTCCGATGAATATGTAGTCAGAACTGGAATGAAATAGGCTGATTTGGTCAGCCGATCCACAATCACCCAAATAACATCATGCTTCCTCAAAGTCCGAGGAAGTCCGACCACAAAGTCCATGGTAATCCACTCCCACTTCCACTCAGGAAGCTCAATCTGCTGAAGTAACCCTCCCGGTCTCTGATTCTCACATTTGACTTGCTGACAGTTGAGACACTTGGCTACAAACTCCACTATATCCTTCTTCATCCTTCGCCACCAATAGTGTTGTCTCAGATCCTGGTACATCTTCGCGGTACCCCGATGGATGGAATACCGCGAACTATGGGCCTCCTCAAGAATCAACTACCGAAGCCCATCCATGTTGGGCACACAGATACGACCCTGCATCCTCATCACCCTTCCATCTCCCATAGTCACATCCCTGGCATCACCCCACGGAACTCTATCCTGAAGAACCAAAAGATGGGGATCATCATATTGTTTCTCTCTGATACGGTCATGAAGGGAAGATCGAGAAACCACACAAGCTAATACCCGGCAAGGCTCAGAAAGATCCAATCTCACGAACTGACTGGCTAAGGACTAAACATCTAAGGCTAGAGGCCTCTCAACTGCATGAAGGTATGCCAAACTCCCCAAACTCTCCTCCTGGAGACTCAAGGCGTCGGCCACCACATTCTCCTTCCCTGGGTGGTATAATACAGTGATGTCATAGTCCTTTAGCAACTCCAACCACCTACGCTGGCACAAATTTAGATCCTTCTGCCTGAATATGTGCTGCAAACTCCGGTGATCCGTAAATATCTCATAGGGAACACCATATAATTAATGGCGCCATATCTTTTGGGCGTGAAAAATCGCTGCCAACTCGAGATCATGAACATGGTAGTTTTTCTCATGGACCTTCAACTGTCTGGACGCGTAGGAAATCACCCTACCATCCTGCATCAACACCGCTCCCAAGCCAATCCTCGAAGCATCATAATAAACTATATAGGACCCGGAACCGGTAGGCAAAACTAACACATGAGCTATAGTCAGGGCTGTCTTGAGCTTCTGAAAGCTCTCCTCACACTCCTCAATTCATATAAAAGATGCACCCTTCTGGGTCAGTCTGGTCATAGGCACTGAAATGGATGAAAATCCCTCCACAAAATAGCGATAATACCCCAGCCAAATCAAGGAAACTGCAGATCTCAGTAGCTGAGGACGACTTGGGCCAACTCTGTACCGCCTCCACCTTCTTCGGATCTACCTTGATCCCATCCGAAGACACCACGTGGCATAGGAATACCACAGAATCAAGCCAAAATTCACACTTAGAAAACTTGGCATAGAACTTCTTCTCCCTTAATGTCTAAAGCACGGTCCTCAAGTGCTGCTCATGGTCCTCCTAGGACCTAAAATATACCAAAATGTCATCAATGAACACAATGACGAAAGTATCAAGATAGGGCCAAAATTAGCTGTGCATCAGGAGCATGAAGGCTGTCGGGGCATTGGTCAACCAAAATGACATAACAAGGAACTCATAGTGGCCATATCTGGTCCTGAAGGCAGTCTTTGGAATATCCGATTCCCGAATCTTCAACTGATGATAACCAGAACATAGATCAATCTTGGAGAACACCCTAGCACCTTGTAACTGGTCAAATAGATTATCAATGCGAGGCAATGGGTACCTATTCTTCACTGTCACCTTATTCAGTTGTCGGTAGTCAATACACATAAGAATAAAGCCATTCTTTTTCTTCACAAATAATACCGGAGCGCCCCAAGGTGATACACTGGGCCTGATGAATCCCTTCTCAAGCAACTCCTCTAACTTCTCCTTCAGCTCCTTCAACTCAGGAAGAGCCATGCGATAAGGAGGAATGGAAATGGGATGAGTGCCCGGCAACAAGTCAATGCTGAAATCAATGTCTCTATCGGACGGCATACTCAGAAGATCAGCTGGAAATGCATCAGAATAGTCCTTGACAACTGGAACTGACTCAACTATAGGGGTCTCAGCACTAACATCTCTCACATAAGCCAAATATGCATCACACCCCTTTTCAACCATCCGCTAAGCCTTAAGAAAAGAAATGACTCAGCGGGGAGTATACTCCAAGGAACCTCTCCACTCTAACCTCGGAAATCCTGGCATAGCCAGCGTCACGGTCATGGCGTGACAATCAAGAATAGCATAATAGGGAGACAACCAGTCCATACCCAATATAACATCGAAATCTACCATACTGAGTAGTAATAAATCAGCTCTAGTCTCAAAACTACTGATAGAAATCAAACATGACCGATATACGTAGTCCACAATAAGAGAATCTCCCACCAGAGTAGAAACATAAACAGGGGAACTCAAAGAATCCTAGGCTATCCCCAGATGTGTAGAAAAATAGGAAGACACATATGAATATGTAGAGACTGGGTCAAATAATACCGATGCATCCCTATGTCAAACGGGAACAATACCTGTAATGATTGAATCTGAAGCAATGGCCTCGGACCGGGCCTGAAGAGTATAGTACCTGGCCTGGCCTCCCCCTTCCTGACCTCCACCTCGAGCTGCCTGAGGTGGTAGGGTAGCAGCTGGGGCTAGAAGAATAGCTGGAGGACCTGGTGGAAGATGTGGAGCCTGATAAATCTGAAGGGGTGCACCCTGATAAGTCTGAGGTGGTGCACCCTGATAAGTCTGAGGTAGTGCGCCCCTCCTCGCTCTGGGGAAATCTCTTATCATATGATGAGGGTCACCACACACAAAGAAACCCCTTAGAGGACGTGGCAGCCACTGCTGACTCTGAACTGGCCTTCTGGATTAGCCAATGATAGCACCTCGAGCAAGAGGCACCTGAAATACTGGTGGTACATAATAAGGCTCCTGAGGTCTAGGAGGAGCTGGAATACCGCTGGCTACTGGGAGACCTGAATGAATAGGGCGACTCACAAAACCCCTACCATAGCGTGCTGCTGGTGCACGGGCTCCTAAAGAATTACCAGTCTCTCGAGAGCTCTTGGCCTCTCTCTCCTCCCTGTCCCGAGCTAACATAGTCTCAATCCTCTGGGCTATACTCATGGCCTACTGGTAAGTAATATCGGTCTCCAACTCTCTGGCCATGCTGGTTTGAATACTAAGGTGGAGTCCCTCAATAAAGCGTCGAACCCTCTCTTTGACAGTGACAACCAAAGCTGGTGCATGGCGAGCCAAATAGCTGAAACGGGCTGCATACTCTGACACAGTCATGGCACCCTGATGTAGCTACTCAAACTCCGCATGCCATGAATCCCTGAAGTTGTGAGGGACAAACTCAAGTAAGAACATCTCGAAAAACTGAGTCCAAGTAAGTGAAGCTGCCTCGTCCGGGATGCTACGCTCAAAAGCGCGCCACCACTGATAAGTTGTTCCCCTTAGCTGGAAGGCAATGAAAGAAACCACACTCGTCTCCACAATACCCATAGTGCGGAGAATTTGATGACACCCCTCAAGAAAACCCAAGGCATCATCCGAAGCTAGTCCTCTTAACTCAGGTGGGTGCTACTTCTTATACCTCTCAAGTTGGAGCTGCTCTGCCTCAGGAACATCTATCCTAGTCTCATGCTGAGCTGGAGCTGCTGGGGGCATATGAATATACTCTGGAAACTTCCCAATATGAAACCTCTGCTTAGGAGTAAGGGCTGCGGGATTTTGTGTCCCTCCTCTGGCCTAGGACATCGCTGGAGCTATCGGGAGAAGACTTGCCTGAGACAGAGTACTGAAGGCACTCAAGAACTGAGCCAATGTCTCTTGGAGGTCTGGGGTAACAGTAGGGACCTCCTATGCCCCTCCAACTGTACTGGGGGCTCCTCTACCTCTGCTTTAGCCGGTGCTCGGGCTACACTGCGTGCTCGTCCTCTGCCCCAGCCCGTGCCTCTGGTGGCTCTGACTGGGGGCTCGGGTGCCTGGTCATCAGTACATCCGGTACGGGTACGAACCATCTACAAGTAAGAATAGAATAGAGTTTAAGAATTTGATGACAACAACTAGCACGATAAGGAATTCCAAATAATTTGATTGTTCTTAACAGTTACATAGCCTCTCGAAGATAAATACGGACGTCTCCGCACCGATCCGTGAGAATCTAATAAATCGGCTTGTGACTTGTGACTCCTATGAACCTAGACGCTCTGATACCAAATTGTCACGACCCATTTTTCCCTCCGAAAGGTATCGTGACGGCACCTAGTCTCTATGACTAGGTAAGCCTAAAATTTGCGAAAAATGACAGAATCAATAAAATAAAGACAGAAAATAACTCAAGCAAATATAACATAATTTCTCAGCATATACACTTTCACTTCCCAAAACTCAAAATGTCACCATAGTCACAAGCTATGTTCTAAATGTAGCTCTATACAATGAAACAGTGGGAAAATACATAAGTCTTCTATGCCTATACTAGAGTAGAAGGGGACTCGTGGGATTCTGCGGATGCAGCAGAATTACCTCGCGGTCTCCTGGCTGCTGCTAAAACGACACCTAGCCACGATACTAGGTGCTGGTACCTGGATCTGCACACGGGGAAAATATGCTCAGGAAAGGGTGTGAGTACTCCACATTCGGTACTCCGTAAGTGCCAAGCCTAACCCCAGTCAAGTAATGACGAGGTCAGGTTGAGGCCCTACTGAATTTTTAAAACAAGTCAATATACAATTTAAAAGAGTGAAATATAGATAAGAAATGATAAACAAGGTTACTGGAAACTGGAAGAATTAATAACAGAAAAAGAGTTCTAAGCTCAGCACAACATATATTTCAATAGTAAAAGTGCAATGCAGTACACAGGAAAAGATCCCAAATCAAAGTCCGTAGTCCCAATTTAAATATGTTATGCAGCACAGAGGGAAAGCTCCCAGATCTCTGTCCGTAATTGCAATTTAAATATGCATTTCAGTACAGAGGGAAAGCCCCGGATCTCGGTCCGTAGTCCCAATTTAAATATGAAATGCATTACAAGGGGAAAGCTCCCGGATCTCGGTCGGTATTCCCAATTTAAATATGTAAAGCAGAAGTATGTCAATTATGGCTTAATTAAATAGTCCAGGAAAAAGAACAGGCAATAATATGATAAAGCTACCTAAGCATGATGCGACTAGTAGCAAATAAGGGGAAATAAATTAAGACAGGTAGGCATGCTTACTCTTAAGCTATCTACTCAATTAAGATAGGAAACAGTCATATATGAACGAAAATGAGTGATTTCATGGAAGTAACAAAAATATGATTTTAGCAACAATGACCCATGTACGCACTCGTTATCTCACGTACACAGCGTCCACGTAACAAAATCAGTATAAAAATGCCTAAGGGGAAGTCCCCAACACAGAATTAGGCAAGCCACTTACCTTGACTGCGCTAATCAACTCAATATCACGCTCTTGCCACGAGTATATGATTCTGGGTGGCCCAAATCTATTCAAATTGATTGCATGGTGTAAATATCACTTCAAGGGAACAAAATAGCTAATTATTTATAAGCTAATACGCGAAATTAGGAAATTCGCCCAAAGAGTTCCCCGCGCCCACGTCTCGGAATCGGGTAAAATTTATATTTCCCGAACACCCATTCGCTCATGAACCCAGTCGAACGAGAATCAACAAAATCCGACGTCTAAATCTCCCTAAGTCCTCAGATTTCTACTTGGGGAAATATCATCCCATTTTCATGATTTTTCATCCAATTTCATTCATTAGATTGAGGAAAATGATAGAGATTATTGATGTACAAATGGATTAAGTTAGAAAATGTTATCTATGATTCTCCTCAAATCCCACTGAAAATCGCCAAGTTCGGATCTCACAATCGATTTTGGAATTATGAATTTCAAACCCTCGTAGTTTTGGTATAAATAGCCCAGATATTTCGCACCTGCTACACTGGAATCGCACCTGCAGAAACCCAATCGTAGGTGCAAAAATTCATTAAATGACCTGGGGTCGCACCTGCGGCACCCCTTCGCACCTGCGTGTCCGCACCTGCGGAAATACCATCACAGGTGCGAGACTTCAGAACCAGAATGGTTCAGTTGTTCACTAAGTCTCAAACTCACCTATTGGGCATTTGAAACAACCCCGAGGCCCCCGAGACCTCAACCAAACCTACCAGTTGACCCTAATACCTTTTTCAAACTTGTTCGAGCCTTAAAAACACATCTCATAACATCAAAATCATCAATTATGCATAGATTAAAGCATAAGAACTTATGAAATTTCTAAAATTCACATCTGATGCTGAAACACGCCTAAACTCATCCTAATGACCTCAAATTTTGCGGACAGGTCATAAATGACATTACGGACCTGCTGTCACTTTTGGATTCCATTCTGAGTCCAATATCAAAATTTCACCTATCGGCCGAAATCGCCAAAATTCTAACTTTCGTCAATTCAATACTAAATCCACAACTGACCTCGAAAACACATTCCGAACACGCTCCTAACCCTGAAATCACCCAATGGAACTAACGGAATTGACGGAATTCCATTCCATATTCGTCTTCACACAGCTCTAGCTATGGCCAGATTTTTAAAGCTAAATTCCACATTTATGAACTATGTGTCCAAAATCACCCCGTATTTCATCACTCAATGCTTCAACAAGTTCCAATAACATAAATAGACATGGGAGAAGAGGTTAATAGGGGATCAGAGCACAAATTCTTAAAACGACCGACCGGGTCGTTACACTTTCTGAGCTATTTTTGTTTGTTTCATCAAAAAACCTTTCAATTTCTCAAAGCGTCGCTTTATTTTTCCATTAGGGTTTCTGGAACTTTTCTTCAAAATATATTCCTGGTCTTTTAATGTTGTTCTCTGATGTTTAAAATGACCTTTTGTTAAAATTACTTTAGTCATAACTTGTTATCATAAAACCTTAGTTTTAACACTTGTTATAATTCTGAGTCCGTCTTTGGTAATATGTTTGTGTGCTTGTTTCACATGACCACTCTGAGTTTCTGTGATTTTACCCTATTATGTTCAGTAGGGTTTCTGATTCTTGCTTCTTCCGCTTATATTATGTTTATTCTGTTAATTCCTTTAATCAGTTATATCTTCTCTAGTCGAATCCCTGATTCTATGTGATTCTTACTTTACTATGTTTCTGATTTTACTTCTTCTTGCCTATTATGTGTTTAATCCGTTTGTTCATAGAAATTTTGTGTTAATTCTCCCATTAATCAGTACTGTTCCTATTTGAATCCATAATTTTCTTTGATTAACACCTTTTACTAATTTTCTGTGATGATATCTTTTGCTGATTTCCTACCTCTAAGTTATTTTCTAGCCTTATTTTATGGTTGAATATACTGTTAATTGATTCTTATGATATTTCCTTAAATTAGAACCTTATGTACCTTGTCCGAATTACTTGTTCGGTACTTGCACTGTTTGAATTGTTTCCTTATCTGTTATGCTCCAGTTACACATTGATTTATTTCCTTATTTGTTACATGTTATTAGAGTTTGAAGTTAACTCCCTTAATCAAGGGAGTACTTGCACTAATTTTGCTCTAATTTGTTCTGAGTTCCATAATTTACTGCCTAATTGTGATTCTTACATTATTCTACCTAGTTTCAAACTACTATATATATATAATATCTCATTCACCAACCAATAGAATCCACTCAACACACACGAACACACTAGTTCAAACTCTATCTATCACATTCAAAGCGTTCTTCTCTCTTTTCGTATCACTTACTATTATTCTAAGTTAGCCGACTGCAAGCCAAGGCTAACTATTGTGCTCTCCTGTCCCTTCACTTTTGTGGTTACTGTCTCTTTACTGGTATGTTCTGATTTTCAATTCAAGAGCCAAAACCAATATTTTCCTTTTACTGCTTCAGTTTATCATGTTTCTAATATGTTTCTATCTATTGTTTTGTTGTTCAACATGTAATTGACGTCCTTGCATCATTGCTTCATCTAGTATGCTAGTTATATATTAATTCTTTAGGGTTAGCATGTTCCTGTAATCTGACTCAATGTGACTCAACTCTGTTTTGATGCTTGTGTACTGGTTGCCTAGTTCTGGTACGCACCTATTGATTTTTTACCGTAAGTTGTCTTGATGTTATGCTCAATCATGTTTAGTATGAAATCATATACTATACTATTTCCCAACCCCATGAATCCCCTAGAGTACTTCTGATTATGTGACTTTGTTTCCATTAGCACTCCTGAATCTATGTCTTAGTATTTGCATTAATTGCCAAGGACCCCTGTCTGTTATGTGTTCACCATACATGCTCTACTTGTCCCCAATCCCCAGTTATCCCTGTGTGAAGGTTTGTTCTCTGAGTATTCTTGAGCTTGTTTGACTGACCTGCTGTTTGTTTAAATTACACAACTGTTTTCAAAAGATGTTTTACTAAACAATTCTTCTATTTTATAAAACTACTTCAACTGGGTCTCTTTTTCAAATACTGCTTTCCTGTTAAACCTTTTCAAAACTATGTCAAGCACTCTCACTCTACTCTTAGGTCATTAAGTTCCGCCCCTCCAGTGTATGACTGCCTTGGGATTCCTGTGAGATCTCTATAAACTCTGATGCACTGGGGTTGTCACTTCCACACTGCACTTACTCAATTATGGTTATGAAATCTGGGTGTGAGCGCTGCCCGGGATCCCTTGAGGTCCTTAGGGAACTCTAACACACCCGGATATGAGAAAGGTTATGAAACATTTGGGCATTTGAGGTTCGAAGAATCTGGGCCTGTTTTCAGGCTCCTTATAGTGTAACTTCTTATTTTTCTTTATCTACTTATGTAATTCATTCACATTGGTTTGTAATAATTATTTTAAATGAATATTGGGGATTGATAGTGAAAAGGGGAGGGTATCCGTGTCTGTTGTCGATATCAATGGGGTAGAAACCATGCCTTAGGCTTACATTTCTATGTGCGCATTAGAACCCATGTTTAGGACAAATACATTCTAAGCATGTCATGCATTAGATATCATGTTCTTAGGTTTACAGTTTCAACATCTCATTTGACATTATTTTCATCAGTTAGAAATCCTGCTTCTAGGCTAAATAATAACATTAACATGTTGTTGCTACTGCATATTCTGAATCATGCTGTAACTTTCTGTGCATCTAGAAATCATGCTTTTTTGGGAATTTTGCATATAAATCATTCTGTATCTTTTAATGTTCATACTAGATACCCTTTTTTAAGATCTCACTAAGTCACACCTAGCTAAACTACCGATGCATAAAAGGAACACAAGATAGTATCACATATGATTATCCTGTGTTAGTAAACACTTAGAACAACATGCTTTAGGTATAACAGCTTCCCAACAGTTTCTTTAACAATTCTAGTCATTATTGTGCATCCCCCCCCCTCCCCCCCCCCGCGCCTAGGTAAGCCTTAGGCAACCAACCTTTATAAAACTGGAAAACTGTTGCTTTTGTGTTTACTGCATAATGGTTAACATGCTTAAAATCAGTAGGCAAACTGGTTAGGTCCCCTGCTTTTGGGTTTATAAAATTGAAACTGCATATCTTCTGTGTTTTGATATTCACTTAGACATCATGTTTTAGGATCCTGTTTAATAATACTGCCCTTCTTTGTGGTTTGAGTCGTGCTGATTACATGCATTATCTGTGGAGGTAAATCTGAGCCTCTTAATTGCTCTTTCCTGCTTTTATCTACTAATGTCCTATTTGTTCTTGTCTGTCGCCTAGTATTTTCTCCTTTTAAACCTTAGGGATCTTTCTAGAACTGCCTATAGGTAGAAGTCCTAATCTCCTCTAGGACCATTAAGAAGGGGCGGGTAACAGCACGCATAGAGGTTGTTAAATAACCTCGCTGAAAAACCACTAAGGGGTGGGAAAGGGTAGCCATGGATATGATGACCGATGCACTAATGCCACGTGTAGCCCCTCTTCTAAGGAGTGATTATCGGGCATTGTAATGATGCGATCCTATAGGATAAACAACCTAGGACCCCCTATCCCTTACATATGTGTGTTTTGATCATAACTCTTTCAAAACCTTATATGTGTGCCTAGACTCTAAATCTTTTAAACTTTAGCACATACTGCGAATCTTCTCAAAAACCTTTATTTATGTGCTCAGACTGCGAATCTTCTCAAAAACCTTTATTTATTTACCTATGTGTTCTTACTGCTTATGTGCTACATGTTTTAAAATTCACAAAGCTTGTTTGGCCGGGAACCACAGTTGTGGACTTCGAGGGGTGTCTAACACCTTCCCCTTGAAGTAATTTCAAGCCCTTACCCTATCTTTGGTTATCCAATCTGTGTTTGTAAATGACCCGTAGTAGGTGCCCTAACGCACCTGAATTCGTTAGGTGGAGACTCTTCAATTCCTTACCCATTTCCCAAACGGAAATGAGTTGTCCCAATAATGTCGAATACCCTGACCGATACGAACAGAGAGGGAGAAGAGGGGGGCGCGACAATAAGGTGTAACATTTTGGATTTAGGGATGTATCTAGATTGTGTTTTGGAGGTCTGTAGCTCATTTAGGCTTGAAATGGCGAAAGTCGAAGATTTGGAGATTTTGATCGGTAGTGGAATTTTGTACATCAGAGTCAGACTCCGAATACAGAAATGGAGTAGGTCCGTACGGTTGAATATGACCTGTGTGCAAAATTTGGGGTCAATCGGACGTGGTTTGATAGGTTTCAGCATCAGTTGTCGAATTTGGAAGTTCCAAGTTCTTTAAGTTTGAATCGGAGGATGATTCGTGATTTTTGCATTGTTTGAGGTGGTTGGAGAGCTCGACTAAGTTTTATGGTGTTTTAGGATTGGTTGGTATGTTTGGTTGAGGTCTCGGGAGCCTCAGGTTAGTTTCGGGTTCTTAACAGATGGAAAATTGGACTTATGCAAATTTTAATGTGCTGGTTTCTGGTGTATCGCACATGCGGTGGGGAGACTCCAGGTGTGGACCGTGCGGAGAGAAGGGACACATCCACACATCCGCAAATGCGGTTTGGTGGTCCTAGAAGCGGATTTGGGGAGGAAGTTGAGTTCCGCAGAAGCAGACGAGTGACTACAGAAGCGCATCCGCAGGTGCGGAGAGTAGTGCGTAGGTGAGAAGCCTTGGATTTTAATGAATATCCACAGTTGCGGAGTCTTATCCGTAAAAGCGGGACCGCAGATGCGGATAAAGGCCCGTAGAAGCGGTTTGTCTAGCAAAAGAGAACTAAGTGCGAGAGTTAGAATTCATTTCTTCATTTTTGGTCTTGAGAGCTTGGAATTTGGCGAATCTTCTAGGGATTTTCAGAGGAAGCTTTGGGATAATGATTCCTAACTCAATTTTGGTTGTATTTTATTAATATGTAGTTGTTTTCTTCATTAAATTAAGGAAATTGGGAGAGAAAGTTGGAAAATGGGAGAAAAGTTCCTCGACCGAATTTTTGAGTTTTGATTTGGATTTAGACATCTGATTTGGATAATTTTGGTACGAGTGAACTCGGGAGTTAGTGGATGTTCATATTTTGTGGCTTTGAATCGATTTTGAGATGTGAGCTCGGAGAGGCTTTTTGGGGTGAAATTCCATTTTCTTGCTTTAGTTTTGATTTCAATAGCGAGATTAGTTCCTTGTAGTTATATTTATGATATGTAATTGATTTTGGCTAGATTCGGACAATTCTGAGTCGGATTTTCGTGGAAAGAGCATTGTTACGGATTGATTTGAGCTTGGTTCGAGGTAAGTGGCTTGCCTAACCCTGTGTGGGGAAACTCCACATAGGGTTTGTACTGTTTTGATATGTGGGCTTCGTGGGCGTGAGGTGATGAGTATGTACACGGGCTAATTGTTGTAAAAAAACTTGGTTTTTGCTAAGTAATAACATGTTTTCCTTCTTATTTGAGTCATATCAGTGTGTGTAGTATCCTGTTAGATTGGAATAGCATGCCTACTTGCCTTCACTGTTTATCTGAACTACGTGCAGCATGTTTAGTGAATTTACCTATTTTTTCCTTAACTTGTACTTAGGCTGAATTGCAGGGTTTTGTGCTATAACTAACGAATTCTACTGGCTTTATATTTACTTTGGGACTATGGAACAGTATTCCGGGAGATCCCTCTGTTCTGCATATTTACTTTGGGACTACGGAAGAATATTCCGGGAGATCCCCCTATTTTAGATATTTACTTTGGGACTACGAAACGATATTCCGGGAGATCCCCCTACACTTTTACATTTGGGACTACGAGACGGTATCTCGGGAGATCCCCTGTTGTTGTCCCTGTGTTCTGAGCTGTTACCTTTCTATGATTTTATTCTTGTTACATTTGAGTCTTTATTTTGCTGTGATATTTCATTCTTCCTTGTCTTATTATATATATAACAGTAGGGCGCTGACCTCGTCACTACTCGACAGAGGTTAGGCTTGGCACTTACTAGGTACCATTGTGGTGTACTCATGCCCTTTAGTGCACATGTTTTTCATGTACTGATCCAGGTTCCAGCCTCATTCATAGTACAGTAGCTACTGTTGGAGACTTTTAGGTACATCTGCCCGCGCCCGCAGATCCTCGGAGTCCCCCTCTATCCCCCTATGTTCATTCTTCTCTTATTTCTATAAACGTGATGTATAGAACACTTAGAATCTCGTAGAAGCTTGTGACTTATGATGTTCCGATCTTGGGAGTAATTTGTACATTTCAGAAGTTAATTATTGTATATGTCGAGCGGCATCTCAACTGCTTATTTTAATTATCTATTACTGTTAGTTGTTACTTTTCATGTTTCCATTTTGTTTTCCGCAAAGTGTTAGGCTTACCTAGTCGTAGAGACTAGGTGTCGTCACGACAATTCACGGAGGAAGGATTGAGTCATGACAAAAATGATAAAAAGGGGTGCATATACTCAAGCCAAATTTATATGGAATTTTTTGAGTTGCTATTTCCTTGTTGACTTAATTGATGTGGAATTTTGAATTTCTTGGCCATCTGCTTTGTTCAGAGAGTTAGTTGATATTCCAGCTCATTTATTTAAGTTTTTTTTCTTTATCTAGTTGGTTTTCTTATTGGGATATTAAGCTAGATGAACATTTTAAAGTACAGCGGGCAGTGGGGTGATTAACAAGCTACTTGGATTTGGGTTTAGGTACTCTTATCATGTTTAAATCCATAACAGTAGAACAGACTCTTCTATCCTTCTCCCGCAAATCAATATTCATAGTTCTTGGCCTCGCAATCATCTCAAATCTAGCAAAATAATTCAAATATGCTAGTTGTTTTCGGCGCGGTTTATTAGTTTATTGTTGTGATTATGGGTACAGTTTCCATGACATAGTCATGATACGTAACTCCAATTCAAGTGTGCGTTTCACGCGACTTGACCATAACTTCAAATAATAATAATAAACATGTTATAAATCGCGAGTGCGTTTCACGTGGCGCTATTTGGAATGTGTACCAAAACTACAAGAGTACGACATTGTAACTTGTTCAAGAAATAACTCCATAAATACCAAAATGGGATTAAAATTTAATTGAAAGCGGTAAAAGATGAAATGCACAATAAATTTTAAACATGTAATAATTAGATAATTAAGCCAAATATTAATTGTTAAGCAACCGTGCTAAAATTGCGGAACTCGGGAGTGCCTCACACCTTCTCCCGGTTAACAGAATTCATTACCCGGTCTTCGGTGTTCAGGGACGAATAAATAGAGTCAATTTCCTCGATTGAGATTTTAAAATAAACCGGTGACTTGGGACACCATAATAATTATCTCAAGTGACGACTATGATTAAATAAATTATCTCATTTCAAATAATAACACTTTAATTGAAAAAGGACTCCTTATCTTCGAGAAAAGAAAGTGTGGCACAAGCTGCCCAGCAGAGATGCGGTTTACACTTAAAAATAGAGAATGCATACATTAATACATTATATTTATACTAAATGTATTTTCTGGCGTGTCGCCAGTGGCTTGCTGGAAAAAACTTTATCGAATTTTCAGAATAAAATAATGTCAAAAGATAGGCCCCCCAAAAATCTATCTTTTCATGTATGTTTCATGGAGTAAAAGTGGCTGGAACTCAACCAATATGAGAAATAAAGTTTCGTTCTTCTTGATTTTTCTCAGATATATGGAGTTCTACGAGGAACTGAAAGAAATGGATTGTGGATCCGTGTAAAAGAGGACGAGTACAAGAGATGGTGAAAAAATGGACCATTAGTCGCCCATTGTGATTTTTGACGTGCGGCGGCGGCGACAGAAGGTTTAGGCAGAGAAGATGGTTTTTAGGGTTGTGAGGAGGAGATAGAGATCTAAAAATTAAGTGTAGATGGTAAATTTGCTATTGTTATAAATGGTATTTTATTTATGGTGAATGTCTATATTGTAGAGAGATTTTAGGGTTTGTTACTTGATAGCTAAGTTATTTTTTTTCCTACAAATAGAGGGATCCTATTCCATTGTAATTCATCCAAAAATCAATAAGAATTCTCTCTCTACTTTTCTCTGCAATACTCTTCTTCTTCTTTTATTGTATTATAACACGTTATCAGCACGAGACTCTAACCAATTGAGTAGAAGTTTTGGGATTGAGCATAATGATTGTCAATTATTCCATGAACTTCCTTCATGATTAAATTCTGGATTTAAGGTAAGTATTTTACTTTATTTTTCTCTTTCAAATTCTATAATTTGATTTTAAATGCAAGCAAAGACAATAAACTTTGATTATAACTCTAATAGAATTTGCAAGAAATTATAACCATCAGAAGTGGTAAAATTTCTATGTCTTGCCATGATCAAATTCATGTATGATTGTGGGCAAAGAAGTGGAAACCCGTCCCACTAAATTTGCTTATTCTCATTCCCTTAAGAGAATGTGATAGCAATATGTGATAAGTCTGAAAGAAAATAAAATTATTACCGTGAAGGTATCAATGGATGCAGACGTGGAAATAGACAAAATTATAATCGTCATCATTGTGATAATGAAAATAATAAAGATTCCCAAAATAACCATTCACTATGTGAAAGTAATATTTGTCATCGATTTGACATGAGATTTTGTAAAGTATATTGAGATGATTATGGTTCATTCATGATGTGAATGTGACCACATCTGATTTATGAATACATATTCATTCTTGGACGAAAATGAATGTGCTAGTGGTAGTCGATATTCCATACTAATCTCTAGAAAAAGGTTTGAGATGAAATAAAAAAATAATTTCATTATTATGGCATGAATGGTCATTGATCACGTATCTATTGTGATTACGCCAAAATATTTTGGCAATGTGATTACTAAAGGATAACAGTAATGCAAGAAACAGATCTTGCATATAATTTTGACAATGACCATAATCTATAACCTTCTCTTTAAAAGTGATATTCACCATATGGATGTTGATGAATATTTGGTAGTACCAAATTAATTGAGAGCTCTGGAAGAACCAATTATTACTATTTTGGAGGAATATAATTGATTATCATGTCAATTTATTGTGTTGTAGTAAGTCTCAAAGAAACTTATTGAGTTTCTAAAGCATTCGCGAAATCGGTTGGTTATATTGAGACTATAAATAAAGGAAAATATTTAATATCTTCTATTACTACAACTTGTAGCAGGGTAATATGTATGTGAAAAGTTACCCCCTTTATTCTCCAGTTTGTACTACACAAATAAAAGAACACCACAATAAAGTAGATGTTTATTGATATAAAAACCCATATCATAATAAACTTGAAATTTATTAATAATTGCACACGTCATGGTGTGAACCTAAACTTTATCAATATTGATAATTTATTCAGTTGGCATAATTGGTTTAGTCATATCAATTTAAGTATGATGTGCAAAAATGAAAAAGAATTCATATGGGTAAATATTAAAGAACTAGAAAGTTCTTTACGAATTCTCTTATGTTGCTTGTTCTCATTAATTAATAAACCAGCTAAAAATTGGGATTGAATCCCAGGAATGCTGGAAATATCAAAGGTGAATCTGAGCTCATTCACCTGCAATGTATACCACATAAGATGCATCTATGAGATGGTTACATGTGCAATTATTATTAACCTGCAACCTGGTGTTTGCGAGGTAACTTTCTCAATAATTTAATTTAGAGCATAATTTACATATTTTCTATTCAAGATAGTTTATCTTGATAAGTTGGTTTACATCACAATTGGTTTAGCAAGATGATTATTGATGTAACGACCCAACCGATTGTTTTGTGAATTTAGGCTTCGTTCAGTGGTGTAAGGTTTTATACATCTTCATATTATGTATATCAACCTGTGTGCGTGGTTGAATTCAGTTACCGGATGATTCAGAGCCAAATCGGAAGAAAGGATTCTAGTTTTGGAAGCTTAAGCGGTGAAATTTGACCGGAATTTGACTTTTGTGTAAATGGCTTCGGAATAAGTGTTGGATGATGTCAGCAACTTCGAATGGTGATTTTGGACTTAGGCGTGCGTTCGGATTTGGATTTGGAGATCTGTAGAGTAATTTGAGGCAATTCGGCGGAAGTTGGAAAAATTGAAGTTTGGAAAATAGAGAAGTTTGACCCACATTTGGCTTTGGTGATATCAGGGTCGGAATGCGATTTCGAGAGTTGGAGCAGCTCTGTTATGTCTTTTGGGACTTGCCTACAAAATTTGGCAATGTTCCGGGTTAGTTTGATTGGTTTCGGCACGAGTTATCGAAGTTGGAAGATTTGGTATTTCATAGTTTGATTCATGGTGCGATCTGCATTTTTGGTGTTGTTTGATATGATTTGAGACCCCGAGCGAGTCTGTGTTATTTTATAAAACTTGTTTGTGTGTTTAGACGGGGTCCCCCGGAGGTCTCGGGTGTGTTCCGGATGGGCTACGGGTCATTTTTCCCTATTTTTGAACTGTTGGTTCTAGTGTCTGGTGTCCTTCACGATCGTGAAGTTCCTTGCGTGTTCGCGAAGCGTCTCTACTGATCGCCTCAATTTCCTTCGTCGTGTTCGTGTAATACCCCTCGTGATCGCGTAGCTCTGCATATTTTCCTCTTCATGTTCGCGTCTCCTATTCCACATTCGCATAGTAGAAAACCTGGCCCTGAGCACTGATACTCGTTACTCTTCACGTTCACGAGTTTACCTACGTGTTCGTGTAGGCTTCCGTCTTTTCTCTTCCATGTTAGTGAGCGTGTCTTCGCATTCGCGAAGCACAACCTGGGAAGCTTTCATTCTTATTCTTCGCGAACGCGATCCTTTCCCCGCGTTCGCGATGCTTAAGGACCTGGGAAGAATATAAGTTTTTCAAATCGAGGGTTAGGACATTTTCACCATATTTGGACTTGTAGAGCTTAGTTGTGAGATATTTTTGGTGGGTTTTCAAGCAATTCGATTGGGTATGTGTTCTTCACCTAGAATTAAATATATTCCATGATTTAATCTTTGGTTTTATCATTTAATTTGTGTTTTTAGTTGAGGAAAATGTTGGTTTTTTAAGAAATTCTCAAAATGAAATTTTTGTGATTTGAAAGAAGAAATGGTATCGAAATTTGATAATTTTTTGTATGCTTGAACTCATAATACTGGGTATTCGGATTTTTGTAAAATTTGTGGGGTTCCGAAGTGCGGGTCCGGGGAGGGGGCGGGGTTCGACTTTTGGACCGATTCTTGGATTTTTGTTAAAGATTTAGACTTTATGATCCGAAATAGTTTTTATAAGTTTTATGTGTGCTTTGAAGTTATTTTAGTTGGATTTGAGTCGTCTGGAGGTCTTCTCACCCGAAGAGTTTGCTTCAGAGTATCGGGTTGTCGTCTTTGAGATAAATATCTTGCCTAAACATGTGTGGGGGAATTATCCCTTAGGATTTGATTCTTCTATGTTTATTGTAGTTCGTGTACACTAGGTGTCGAGTGCGGTTCGAACTTATTTGTAGAAGGTTGGCCTTTTTGGGGTTCTTAGGTCCTTATATTCCTTGTGGAAGTTGTTCATGTTATGACAGAATTCCTAATTACTAGTTTCATCTCTACCTGCTTAAATTAGAATTAATTTCTCTTGATTCACTGTATTGCCTATTTGATTCCTAATTGACTTAACTGAAGATTTTACCTCTTCTACCGTCATGCTATATTTTTCATAAACTGCCTATATTTAATTGAAATTATTATTATCTCATCTTATAATTGTTTAGCCTTAATTGGAGTTATGATTATCTTTTACTGCTTACCCTTATTTGAATTGTTGAATATCTCTCATAATTGCTAAACCTCAAAAGGAGTTTAGGTAACCTATATCTTATTCGACTTGCCTTATTTGAAATTATTTGACTCGTGTTGGTTTCTTATTGTTGACTTGAATAATGTGGATTCGTTGCTACGTCTTGGTTTTCCTTGGTTAAGTTGTTCTCTTTACACTTAGCATTCTTTACCGTGATTATTCCTTGTGAACAAGTTCTATTGTTTCTTTTTGATTTAAAGTTCTTGTATTGATTTACTCTATGTACTTTGTATTACTGTCATTGATGCTTTGTAATTGATATGGTGATGTACGAGTTTTTCTGCCGTGCCATAATTGTTGTCTTTGTTGGTTGTGTTGCATATTTATTTTGGGACTACAGAAGTATTCCGGGAGATCCCCCAGAACTGCATATTTATTTTGGGACTACAGACGTATTCCGGGAGATCCCCTTGTACTGCATATTTAGTTTGAGACTACGGATGTATCCGGGAGATCTCCCTGTAGTGCATAATAAATTCGGAACTATGGGACGGGATCCCAGTAGATTTCCCCTGTGTCACGGCCCCAGTTCGCCCTTCGTGAACATGTCGTGACGGCACCTAGTCCCTATGACTAGGTAAGCCTAACAATGCGGAATAAAATCATAATTGCGGAAATAAGTAAGTAAAAGAAAGCTAAACAATCTAAAAGAAGAATGTATATAAAAGCCACTTGGCATATACAACCCAAAATAATACGAAAGTCTACAACATCACCCCAAAACCTGGAAACTCACGGGAACCACAGGCTAACAGAATATAATACACTGCTCTAACTCCAAAATAACTATACAACTGAAAGGAGGGATAAACTTTTCACAAAAGCTGGACTAAGATAGAGACTTCTGTTCTGCGGACGCGGCAGATATACCTCGAAGTCTCTGCTGTATCTCTCAACCTCAGGGATAGTTCTTCTGAGTGGAGGTACCTGGATCTGCACATGAAAAACATGCGCATGAAAGGGAATGAGTACACCATAGCGGTACTCAGTAAGTGCCAAGCCTAACCTCGGTCGGGTAGTGACGAGGAAGGTCAGGGCCCTACTGAGGTCAAACAATATAATAGGATTTTACAGTATGAAAACAGGCAGTAATAATGAGTATAGCAGTGAAATAAGACAGTTTAAACAAGGCAATAACAAAAACACTAGAACAGAGTAAACACAAAATATGTACAACATAATGACAATAGTAACAATGAGGATCTCCCAGGATACCGTCCTGTAGTCGTTTTCATGTATATCCGAAGGATCTCCCGGGATACCGTCCCGTAGTCCATCATATGTATATCCAAAGGATCTTCCGGGATACCGTCCCGTAGTCCATCATATCTATATCGAAGGATCTCCCGGGATACCGTCCCGTAGTCCATCATATGTATATCCGAAGCATCTCCCGGGATACCGTCCCGTAGTCCATCATATGTATATCCAAATGATCTCCCGGGATACCGTCCCGTAGTCCATCATATGTATATCCGAAGGATCTTCCGGGATACCGTCCCGTAGTCCATCATATGTATATCCGAAGGATCTCCCGGGATACCGTCCTATAGTCCATCATATGTATATCCGAAGGATCTCCCGGGATACCGTCCCATAGTCCAACTATCAAAGTGCAGGGGGATCTCCCGGGACACCGTCCCGTAGTCCCAAAGTAAATAAGAAGGGGGATCTCCCGGGATACCATCCCGTAGTCCCAAAGTAAATACGCAGGGGGATCTCCCGGGATACCGTCCCGTAGTCCCAAAGTAAATATGCAGGCACAACAAGAAGACATCCATATTTAGAGTGAAAAAATACAAGGCAACAAGTAATTCTAGCCTAACACGCTTCACGTAGTACAATCGAAGCAATTTAAGCAAATAGGCAATTTGGGGCCACTAGGCATGATTTTCTAAGCTAACATAGACTATGGTCGTAATTAAAATAAAACATGTAAGAAAGAAGTTCGCTCTAAATATTTAAAGTAAAACCGGATTTTTGAACAATTAGCACAACTACGCACTCTTCACCTCACGTACAAGGCATTCAACTACGAAATATCACAACCCAAGGGAAAGGTCCCCCACACAAAGTTAGACAAGCCATTTTCCTCGAACCGACTCAATATCAACTTGAAATCACCTGTTTGCCACGAGTATCCGACTCCAAATGGCCCAAATCTATAAAATTCAATTACATATCGTAATTAACATCTCATGCAACTGATCATACTGTTTAATTCAAGCTAAAACGTGAAATTAGGTAAAATGACCAAAACGCCCCTCGGGCCCACAACTCGAAATCGGGTAAAAGTTATATTTTCCGGAAACCCATTCACTCACGAACTCATTTAACCAGAAACAATCTAAATCCGATGCCAAAAACCCCACAATTTTCGGAAATTTTGGATTGAGAACATCTCATCCCTTTCCTATGGTTTTTCCCCACTTTTGGTAATTAAACTAAAGAAAACATCGGGAAATAATGGTCTAAAAATGGATTAGGATTAGAAAATGTTACCTATGATCCTTCTCTTCAAAACCCACTGAAAATCGCCACTTTTTGAGCTCTTACCCGATTTTTAGAATAATGAGATGAACTCTCGGATTTTTGGAATAAAACACACAGGCAATCCGCACCTGCAGACTCGATCACCGCACCTGCGGTACCTGTCACGACCCCAGTTCTCCCTCTATGAACATGCCGTGACGGAACCTATTCCCTATGACTAGGTAAGCGTAACAATGCGGAATAACAACATAATTGCGGAAGTAAGTAAGTAAAAGAAAGCTAAACAATCACAAAGGAAAACTCTATATAAAAGCCACTTGGCATATACAACCCAATATGATACGGAAGTCTACAACATCACCCCAAAATCCCGAAACTCACGGGAACGACAGGCTAACAGAATACAATACACTGCCCTAACTCCAGAATAACTATACAACTAAAATGAGGGATAAATTTTTCACAAAAAGTGGAATAAGATAGAGACTCCTGGTCTGCGGACATGGAAGATATACCTCGAAGTCTCTGCTGTATCTCTCAACCTCGGGGATAGTGCGCCTGAGTGGAGGTACCCGGATGTGCACATGAAAAACATGCATAGGAAAGGGCATGAGTACACCACAGCGGTACTCAGTAAGTGCCAAGCCTAACCTCGGTCGGGTAGTGACGAGGAAGGTCAGGGCCCTACTGAGATCAAACAATATAATAGGAATTTACAGTATGAAAACAGGCGGTAATAATGAGTACAACGGTGAAATAAGACAGGTCAAACAAGGCAATAACTAAACACAAGAACAGACTAAACACATAATATGTACAACATAATGACAATAGTAACAACGAGGATCTCCCAAGATACCGTCTTGTAGTCCTTTTCTCAAGTGTCCAGTGGATCTCCCGAGATACCGTCCCGCAGTCCATCATATGTGTATCCGAAGGATCTTCCGGGATACCGTCTCGTATTCCATCATATGTATATCCAAAGGATTTTCCGGGATACCGTCCCGTAGTCCATCATATGTATATCCAAAGGATCTTCCAGGATACCGTCCCGTAGTCCATTATATGTATGTCCAAAGGATCTTCCAGGATACCGTCCCATAGTCCATCATATGTATATCCAAAGGATATTCCGGGATACCGTCCGTAGTCCAACTATCAAGTGTAGGGGGATCTCCCGGGATACCGTCCCATAGTCCCAAAGTAAATAAGCGGGGGGATCTCCCGGGATACCGACCCGTAGTCCCAAAGTAAATAAGCAGGGTGATCTCTCGGGATACCGTCCCGTAGTCCCAAAGTAAATATGCAGCCACAACAAGAAGACATCAAAATTTAGAGTGCAAAATACAAGGCGACAAGTGATTCTAGACTAACACACTTTACGTAGTACAATCGAAGCAAATAGAAAATTTGGGGCAACTAGGCATGCCCTTCTAAGCTAACATAGACTATGATTGCAAGTAGAATAAAACAGGTAAGAAAAGAACTCAGTCTAAATAATTAAAGTAAAACCGGATTTAGAACAATTAGCACAAGTACGCGCTCGTCACCTCACGTACAAGGCATTCAATTACCAAACATCACATCCTAAGGGGAAAGGTCCCCCACACAAAGTTAGACAAGCCACTTACCTCGAATCGGCTAAAGATCAACTTGAAATCACACGTTTGCTACGAGTATCCGACTCCAAATAGCCCGACTCTATTCAAATAAATTTCATATCGTAAATAACATCTCATGCAATTGATTCTACTATTAAATTCAAGGTTGCGGTGTGAAATTAGGTGAAATGACCAAAATGCCCCTCAGGCCAGCACCTCAGAATCAGAAAAATTTCACATTTTCAGAAGCCTCGTACTCTCACGAGTCCATCCATATAAGACTCTCTTTAATCGGAGGTCAATCACTCACTCAAACCCTAATTTTAAAAAAAAAACTAAGTTCTACCCAAAACACCCAATTTCACCCATGGAAATCTTTGATTTTAAGTTGAAAACATGTTAAAAGATGTTAATGATTGAAATAATTGAGTAAAAACCAACTTTCAATTGACTTGGAAGAAGTCTTGTTCTTGAAAAATTGCCCAAATGAGTTAGAGTTTGAGAAAAATGAAAATGGAGTCAAAATTTCGGTTTAAGTGCTTTGCAGGCCACTGGTTGGCTTCGCAAATACGAACAGGGGTTCGCAGTTGCGAAAACCCCTGACCTGGAAATTGCGAAGCACAGTTCGCATTTGCGAACACTGTGCAGAAGGGGAGGCTTCGCATTTGCGATGGAATTGTTCGCATTTGCGAACATGCCTGCCCAGGCATGGCTTCGCATTTGCGATGGCATGGTTCGCATTTGCGAACATGCCTTCCCAGGCATGGTTTCGCATTTGCGATGGCATGGTTCGCATTTGCAAACATGCCTGCCCAGGAATGTCTTTGCATTTGCAATGGCTTTGATCGCATTTGCGATGGCCTGCAGAACAACCACACCAGCAGATTTCCAAGGCCAAAAATGAAGTCCGTGGCCTATCCAAAACTCACCCGAGCCCTCGGGGTTCAAAACCAAATATACACACTACCTCAAAAACATCCCATGAACTTATTCGTGTGATCAAATCGCTAAAATAACATCATATGTATCGAATTAAGTCTCAAAATCCATGAATTCTATCAAATTTCATAAAACATCCAATTTTTCATTTTAAGTCTAAAACACGCCAAACGAAATCCGTTTTCAACCAAACCTTACTGAAAGGACTTAAACCATATATAAGAACTGTACTGAGCGCCGGAACCAAAATACAGGCCCGATACCATCACCTTCTAATCAAATTTCACTTTCAAATTCCTTAAATATTTTCAGAAAACAATTTTACTCAAAAATTTATTTCTCGGGCTTGGGACCTCGGAATTCGGTTGCGGGCATACGCACAAGTCCCATATTTTTCTACGGACCCTCCGGGACTGTCAAATCACGTGTCCGCGCCTGTTTACCCAAAATGTTGACCGAAGTCAAAGTTATTTATTTTTTAATATCAAATCGTAGCATTTTTACAGAATCTCATATTTAAGCTGTCCGGCTACGCGCCCGGAATGCGCACACTAATCGAGGCAAATAGAAATAAGGTTTTCAAGGACTCGGAAACACAGAATGGGTGACAACATAGGTGATGACCCTTTGGGTCGTCACATTCTCCACCTCTAAAATAACCGTTCATCCTCGATCGGACAGAAGAAGGAAGTATCTGAGTCGGGGAATAGTTGAGGGTAACGGCTCCGCATATAAGACTCAGACTCCTAGGTCGATTCCTCAGGAGGCTGACCTCTCCACTGAACACGAACAGAGGGGAAACTCTTGGATCTCAACTGTCAAACCTGCCGGTCTAGAATAGCTACTGGCTCCTCCTCATAAGACAAGTCCTTGTCCAACTGGACTAAACTGAAATCCAACACGTGCGACGGGTCACCATTATACCTCCGGAGCATCGAAACATGAAATACCGGATGAACTCCTGCCAAGCTTGGAGGTAAGGCAAGCTCATAAGCAACCTCCCCTACACGCCTCAATATCTCGAAAAGGCCAATAAACCTCGGACTCAACTTCCCTTTCTTCCCAAATCTCATAACGCCTTTCATAGGCGAAACCCGAAGCAGAACCTGCTCTCCGACCATATATGAAACATCACGAACCTTTCGGTCCGCGTAACTCTTCTGTCTGGATTGGGCTGTACGGAGTCTATCCTGAATCACCTTGACCTTCTCCAATGCATCCTGAACCAACTTTTTGCCTAGTAGCCTGGCCTCACCTGGCTCAAACCAACCCACCGTAGATTTGCACCTCCTACCATATAAAGCCTCATACGGCGCCATCTGAATGCTGGATTGATAACTATTGTTGTAAACAAACTCTGCCAATGGAAATAATAGATCCCAAGACCCTCCAAACTCTATCACACACGCACGGAACATATCCTCAAGAATCTGAATGGTGCGCTCGGACTGTCCGTCTGTCTGGGGGTGAAATGCCGTGCTCAACTCCACCCTAGTACCTAACTCCTGCCGAGCGGCTGTCCAAAACCGTGAAGTGAACTGAGTACCTCTGTCTGAAATAATAGAAACTGGAATACCATGCATACGAACGATCTTCCGAATATATATCGCCGCCAACCGCTCCGATGAATAAGTAGTCAGCACCTGAATGAAATGCGCTGATTTGGTCAGCCTATCAACAATCACCCAAACAGCATCATGCTTCCTTAAACCTTGAGGAAGTCCAACCACAAAGTCCATGGTGATCTGCTCCCACTTCCACTCTGGAAGCTCAATCTGCTGAAGTAACCCTCCCGGTCTCTAATGCTCACATTTGACCTGCTGACAATTGAGGCACCTGGCTACAAAATCTGCTATATCCTTCTTCATCCTTCGCCACCAATAGTGCTGCCTCAAATCCTGATACATCTTCACAGTACCCGGATGGATGGAATATCGTGAACTATGGGCCTCTGCCAAAATCAACTCCCGAAGCCCATCAACATTGGGCACACAAATCCGGCCATGCAACCTCAACACCCCGTCATCTCCAATGTTCACATCTATGGCATCACCGTGCTGGACCGTGTCCTTGAGGACAAGTAAATGAGGATCATCATACTGCCGCTCCCTGATACGGTCGAATAAGGAAGACCGAGAAACCACACAAGCCAATACAGGGCAAGGCTTAGAAAGATCCAACCTCACGAATTGACTGGCTAAGGAATGAACATCCAAGGCTAGAGGGCTCTCAGCTGCATGAAGGTATGCCAAACTCCCCAAACTCACCGCCCGACGACTCAAGGCGTCGGCCACCATATTGGCCTTCCTCGGGTTGTATAATATAGTGATGTCATAGTCATTTAGCAACTCTAACCATCTACATTGGCGCATATTTAGATCCTTCTACCTGAATATGTGCTGCAAACTCCGGTGGTCAGTATAAATCTCACAAGGAACATCGTACAAATAATGACGCCAGATCTTCAAGGCGTGAACAAAGGCATCTAACTCAAGGTCATGGAAAGGGTAATTCTTCTCATGTATCTTCAACTGTCTGGACGCGTAGGCAATCACCCTATCGACCTGCATCAACACCGCTCCAAGGCCAACACGCGAGGCATCACAATAAACTGTATAAGACCCCGAACCAGTAGGCAATATCAAGACTGGGGCTATAGTCAAAGCTGTCTTGAGCTTCTGAAAGCTCGCCTCACACTCCTCTGTCCACTGAAATGGAGCACCCTTCTGGGTCAATCTAGTCATAGGGGCTGCAATCGATGAAAACCCCTCCACAAAACGGTGGTAGTAACCCGCCAAGCCAAGGAAACTGTGAATCTCTGTAATTGAGGATGGTCTGGGACAACTCTGCACCGCCTCTACCTTCTTCGGATCCACTCGAATGCCCTTACTCGATACCACGTGGCCTAAGAATGCCACAGAACTCAACCAAAATTCACATTTTGAGAACTTAGCATACAATTTCTTCTCTCTCAAGGTCTGAAGCACTGACCTCAGGTGCTGCGCATGATCTTCCCGACTCCGGGAGTAAAGAAGAATATCATCTATGAAAACAATGACGAACGAGTCGAGGTATGTCCTGAACACACTGTGCATCAAATTCATAAATGCTGCGGGGGCATTAGTCAGCCCGAATGACATAACTAGAAACTCATAATGGCTATACCGAGTCCTAAAAGCAGTCTTCGGGATATCCGGCTCCCGAATCTTTAACTGATGGTAACCTGAGCGAAAATCAATCTTAGAAAATACCTGTGCACCGTGAAGCTGGTCAAATAAATCATCAATACGAGGCAAGGATAACGGTTCTTTACTGTAACCATGTTCAACTAGCGATAATCAATACACATGCGCATAGAACCATCTTTCTTTTTCACAAACAAGACAGGAGCACCCCAAGGTGAAACACTGGGTCGAATAAAACCCTTATCAAGCAATTCTTGTAACTGATCCTTGAACTCCTTCAACTCAGGAGGAGCCATACGGTAAGGAGAAATGGAAATGGGCTGAGTGCCCGGCAACAAATCAATGCCAAAATCAATGTCTCTATCGGGCGGCATGCCCAGAAGATCAGCTAGAAACACATCAGAATAATCCCATACCACTGGAACTGAATCAATAGAAGGGGTATCAACACTGACATCTCTCACATAAGTCAAATACATGGAACACCCCTTCTCAACCATACTCTGAGCTCTAAGAAAAGAGATAACTCTACTAGGAGTGTGATATAAAGTACCACTCCAATAACACGCGGAAAACCTGGTATAGCCAGCGTCACGGTCTTAGCGTGACAATCAAGAATAGCATAATGGGGCGACAACCAGTCCATGCCCAAGATAATATCAAAATCCACCATATCGAGTAAGAATAAATCTGAACTGGTCTCAAAACCACGAATAGTAACCAAACACGACTAATAAATGCGGTCCACAACAAGAGAATCTCTCACAGGAGTAGAAACATAAACATGAGAACCCAAAGAATCTCGGGCTATACCCAAATGCGGAGAAAAATAAGAAGACACATAAGAGTACGCGGAGCCTAGATCAAATAGAACCGATGCATCTCTGTGAAAAACTATTATAATACCTGTAATGACAGATTCGACAGCAACAACCTCGGTACGAGCAAGAATAGCATAATATCTGGCCTGGCCTCCCCCTCGAGGGCGACCTCTACCTCCTCGACCTCTGCCTCTGGCTGGCTGGGCAGATGGGCTAGCGCTGGAGCTATGATCATGGCCTGAGAACTCTGCTGAGCATGTTGTGGCTGAAAAGTCTATGTAGATGCACCTCTACCATGTCTGCAGCAGTCCCTAACCATATGGCGTGTATCTCCACACTTGAAACAAGCTCTGTGAGGACGTGGTAGCTGTAACTAGCTAGGGCCAGGTCTGCTAGACTGACCTTTGAAAGCACCCCGCGTAGGAGGCGCGCTAGACTCTGGAGGTGCATAGTAAGGCACCTGAGGCCTGGGTGGAGCTGGCTTTTCGCTGGCTACTGGAAGAGCTGAATGAACTGGGCGGACCATATAACCCCTACCATGACGACCTGTTGTTGGGGTACAAGCACTAGAGTAGTTTCCCAACTCTTGAGACCTCTTGGCCTTTCTCTCCTCTCGCTCCCTAGCGAGCATACACTCGATCCTCCTAGCAATGCTCACTACCTGCTAATAAGGAATGTATATCTCTAACTCTCGAGCCTTGCTAGATCTGATGGGTGTGATAAGACCATCAATAAACCGGCGAACCCTCTCGCGTGCAGTAGTAACCAAAACCGATCCATGCCTAGCCAATCTGGTGTAGCGGATAGCATACTCTGAAACTGTCATAGCACCCTGGCGCAAATGCTCAAACTCTGCGTGCCATGCGTCCCTGAGGCTCTGAGGAACAAACTCCCTCAGGAACATATCTGAGAACTGGGTCCAGGTCAGTGAAGTAGCCTCCTCTGGACTGTCTAACTCATAGGTGTGCCACCAATCATAGGCGTCTCCACGAAGATGGAAGGTAGTAAAGGAAACACCACTAGATCCGGCTATGTCCATAGTGTGAAGAATACGGTGACACTCCTCTAGAAATCCCAAGGAATCATCTGATGCTAGCCCACTGAATACCGGATGGTCATACTTCTTGAACCTCTCAAGTCTCCGCTGCTCATCCTCTGAAGAAACTGACCCCTCCTCGGTCTAAGCTGGCACTACAGGCGGTACAAGAATAATCTCTGGGACCTTCTCCACATGCACTCGCTGCTCAGGAGTGTGGGCGGCGGGAGTCTGTGATCCTTCCCCGGCCTGAGATGTGGCTGCAGCAAGGGGAAGCAACCCTACCGGAGCCAGAGTGGTGTACACGGACATGAATTGAGCTAATGTCGCATGAAGAGCTGGAGTAGTAGAGGCAGTAGGCGTGGCAGGTGTATGGACCTCAATTGGGTCTACTGGTGGTACCTCGGCAGTCGCTCGCGCAGGTGCTCTCGCTTCACCACGTGCGCGTCCTCAGCCTCTACCCCGGCCCCGGCCTTTGGCGGCTGCTGTAGGGGGCACGGGTGCCTGATCATCTCGAGTAGCACGTATCCTCACCATCTATGAGAGAATAGAAAATAGAGGTTTAGAATTGATATCAAAAGATATTGCACGACAAGGAATTCAATGAAGTGAATATTTTTCCTAATCAGTTACATAGCCTCTCATAGATAAGTACATACATCTCCGTACCGATCAGCGAGACTCTAATAAACCGGCTTGTGTTCCGTGACTCCTATGAACCTAGAGCTCTGATACCAACTTGTCACGATCCTAGTTCGCCCTCCGTGAACATGCCGTGATGACACCTAGTCCCTATTACTAGGTAAGCCTAACAATGTGGAATAACAACATAATTGCGGAAGTAAGTAAGTAAAAGAAAGCTAAACAATCAAAAAGCAAGATTGTATATAAAAGCCACTTGGCATATACAAACCAAAATGATACGGAAGTCTACAACATCACCCCAAAAACCCGGAAACTCAGGGGAACCACAGGCTAACAGAATATAATACACTGCTCTAACTCTAGAATAACTATACAACTAGAAGGAGGGATAAACTTTTCACAAAAACTGGAATAAGATAGAGAGTCCTGGTCTGCGGACGCGGCAGATATACCTCAAAGTCTCTGCTGTATCTCTCAACCTCGAGGATAGTGCGCCTGAGTGGAGGTACCTGGATCTGCACATGAAAAACATGCGCAGGAAAGGGCATGAGTACACCACAGCGGTACTCAGTAAGTGCCAAGCCTAACCTCGGTCGGGTAATGACGAGGAAGGTCAGAGCCCTACTGAGATCAAACAATATAATAGGAATTTACAGTATGAAAACAGGCGGTAATAATGAGTACAACGATGATATAAGACAGGTCAAACAAGGCAATAACTAAACACAAGAACAGAGTAAACACATAATATATACAACATAATGACAATAGTAACAACGAGGATCTCCCAGGATATCGTCTTGTAGTCCTTTTCTGAAGTGTCTAGTGGATCTCCCGGGATACCGTCCCATAGTCCATAATATGTATATCCGAAGGATCTTCTGGGATACAATCCCGTAGTCCATCATATGTATATCCAAAGTATATTCCAGGATACCGTCCCGTAGTCCATCATATGTATATCCAAAGGATCTTCCGGGATACTGTCCCGTAGTCCATTATATGTATGTCCAAAGGATATTCCGGGATACCATCCCGTAGTCCATCATATGTATATCCAAAGGATCTTCCGGGATACTGTCCCGTAGTCCATTATATGTATGTCCAAAGGATATTCCGGGATACCATCCCGTAGTCCATCATATGTATATCCAAAGGATCTTCCGGGATACCATCCTGTAGTCCAACTATCAAGTGCAGGGGGATCTCCCGGGATACCGTCCCGTAGTCCAACTATCAAAGTGCAGGGGGATCTCCCGGGATACCGTCCCGTAGTCCCAAAGTAAATATGCAGCCACAAAAAGAAGACATCCAAATTTAGAGTGCAAAATACAAGGCAACAAGTGATTCTAGGCTAACTCACTTTACGTAGTACAATCGAAGCAATTTAAGCAAATAGGCAATTTGGAGACACTAGGCATGCCCTTCTAAGCTAACATAGACTATGATTGCAAGTAGAATAAAATAGGTAAGAAAAGAACTCAGTCTAGATAATTAAAGTAAAACCGGATTTACAACAATTAGCACAAGTACGCGCTCGTCACCTCACGTACAAGGCATTCAATTACCAAACATCACATCGTAAGGGGAAAAGTCCCCCACACAAAGTTAGACAAGCCACTTACCTCAAATTGGCTAAAGATCAACTTGAAATCACACGTTTGCCACGAGTATCTGACTCCAAATAGCCACTTACCTCACATCCTATTCAGATAAATTTCATAGCGTAAATAACATCTCATGCAATTGATTCTACTATTAAATTCAAGGTTGTGGCGCGAAATTAGGTGAAATGACCAAAATGCCCCTCAGGCCAGCACCTCGGAATCAGATAAATTTTACATTTTCTGAACCCTTGTACTCTCACGAGTCCAGCCATATAAGACTCTCTCTAATCGGAGGTCAATCACCCACTCAAACCTCAATTTTAAAAAAAAAACTAAGTTCTACCCAAAACACCCAATTTCACCCATGGAAATATTTGATTTTAAGTTGAAAACATGTTAAAAGATGTTAATGATTGAAATAATTGAGTAAAAACCAACTTACAATTGATTTGGAAGAAGTCTTGTTCTTGAAAAATCGCCCAAATGAGTTTGAGTTTGAGAAAAATGAAAATGGAGTCAACTTTGCAGGCCACTGGTTGGCTTCGCAAATACGAACAGGGGTTCGCAATTGCGAAAACTCCAGACCTGGAAATTGCGAAGCACAGTTCGCATTCGCGAACACTGTGCAGAAGGGGAGGCTTCGCATTTGCGAACATTCCTGCCCAGACATGGATTCGCATTTGCGAACATGCCTGCCCAGGCATGCCTTCGCATTTGCGATGGCCTGTAGAACAGCCACACCAACATATTTTCCAAGGCCAAAAATGAAGTTTGTGGCCTATCCAAAACTCACCCGAGCTCTCGGGGCTCCAAACCAAATATACACACTACATCAAAAACATCCCATGAACTTATCCATGCGATCAAATCGCCAAAATAACATCATATGCATCGAATTAAGTCTGAAAATCCATGAATTATATCAAATTTTATAAAACATCCAATTTTCCATTTTAAGTCCGAAACACGCCAAACGAAATCCGTTTTCAACCAAACCTTACAGAAAGGACTTAAACCATATATAAGACTTGTACTGGGCGCCGGAACCAAAATACGGGCCCAATACAATCACCTTCTAATCAGATTTCACTTTCAAATTCCTTAAATATTTTCAGAAAACAATTTTACTCAAAAATTCATTTCTCGGGCTTGGGACCTCAGAATTCGATTCTGGGCATACGCACAAGTCCCATATTTTTCTACGGACCCTCCGGGACTGTCAAATGACGTGTCCGATCCCGTTTACCCAAAATGTTGACTGAAGTCAAAGTTATTCAATTTTTTAATATCAAATCTTAGCATTTTTGCAGAATCTCATATTTAAGCTATCCGGCTACGCGCCCGGACTGCGCAGACTAATCGAGGAAAATACAAATTAGGTTTTCAAGGCCTCAGAAACACGGAATGGGTGACAACATAGGTGATGACCCTTTGGATCGTCACATTACCGCACCTGCGGAAGAACCATCGCAGGTGCGAAATTCACTAAAGATGCACTGGGGCCGCACCTGTGGTCATTTGGTCGCGCCTGCAAGGTCGGACCTGCGGAAAAACCTTCGCAGGTGCGAAGACACCAGAAGGTGTCTGGTTCAGCAGCTGTAAAATTCCCATATTCCATCCGTTAAGCATCCGAAACAACCCCGAGGCCCCCGGGACCTCAACCAAGACCACCAACCAACCCTAGAACCTCATTTGAACTAGGTCGAGCCTTAAAACACGTCTCTTAACATAAAAAAAACATCAATTATGCATAGGTTCAAGCCAAGAAACTTAAGAAAATTCCAAATTCACATCCGACGCCGAAACACGTCTGAACTTATCCGAATGACCTCAAATTTTGCACACACATCCCAAATGACATGACACAACTACTGCAACTTCCAGACTTCCATTCCGACCCTAGGATCAAAAATTCACTATCGGACCGGAAACTCCAAAAATTTAAACTTCGGCATTTCAAGCCTAAATGAGCTACGGACTTCCAAAATACATTCCGAACACGCTTCCAACCTCGAAATCACCTAACGAAGCTAACGGAACCATCAGATTTCCATTCCGAGGCCGTCTTCACACTGCTCCAACTACAGTCAACTTTCCAACACTTAAGCTCTCATTTAGGGACTAAATATCCCAAAACTCTCTGAATCTTAAAACCGAACGTCTTGGAAATTCAATTAAGCAGAAATATACTTGGGGAAAATAGTTAATAGATGATCGGGGCGTTAATTCCTAAGACGACCGACCGGGTCGTCACATCCTCCTACACTTAAAAATTCATTCGTCCTCGAACGATCATAAAGACATACCTGAAGTAGTGAAAAAATGAGGGTAACAACTGCGCATATCCTGCTCGGTCTCCCAGGTCGCCTCCTCGGCCGACTGACCCCGCCGCTGAACCTTTACTGAAGCAATGCTGTTCGACGTGAGCTTTCTGACCTGCCTATCAAATATAGCTACATGCTCCTCAACATATGATAGATCCTTGTCCAAATGGATTGATCTGAAATCCAAGACATGGGACGGGGCACTGTGATACCTCCGGAGCATCGAAACATGAAATACCGGATGAACTGCCAAGCTGGGAGGTAATGCAAGCTCATATCTCAAAAGGGCCAATAAACCTAGGACTCAACTCCCTTTATTCCCAAATCTCATAACGCCCTTCATAGGCGAAACCCAAAGCAGAACTCGCTCTCCGACCATATATGAAACATCACGAATCTTCCGGTCCGCGTAACTCTTCTGTCTGGACTGGGCTGTACGGAGTCTATCCTGAATCACTTTGACCTTCTCCAATGCATCCTGAACCAACTCTGTGCTCAATAGCCTGGCCTCACCAGGCTCGAACCAACCCACCGGATATCTACACCTCCTACCATATATAAAGCCTCATACGGCACCATCTGAATGCTGGATTGATAACTGTTGTTGTAAGAAAACTCTGCCAATGGCAAGAACTGATCCCAAGACCCTCCAAACTCAATCACACACGCACGAAGCATATCCTTAAGAATCTGAATAGTGCGCTCGGACTGTCCGTCAGTCTGGGGTGAAATGTTGTGCTCAACTCCACCCTGGTACCTAACTCCTGCTGAACGGCTCTCCAGAGCTGTGAAGTGAACTGAGTACCTCTGTCTGAAATAATAGAAACTAGAATACCATGCAGACAAACGATCTCCCGAATATATAACTCCGCCAACCGCTCCGATGAATAAGTAGTCAGCACCGGAATAAAATGGGCTAATTTGGTCAGCCTATCAACAATCACCCAAACAACATGTTTCTTCCTTAAAGTCTGAGGGAGTCCAACCACAAAGTCCATAGATATCCGCTCCCACTTCCACTCTGGAAGCTCAATCTGCTGAAGTAACCCTCCCGGTCTCTGATGGTCACATTTGACCTGCTGACAATTGAGGCACTTTGCTACAAACTCTGCTATATACTTCTTCATTCTTCGCCACAAATAGTGTTGCCTCAAATCCTGATACATCTTCACAGTACCCCGGATGGATGGAATATCGTGAACTATGGGCCTCTGCCAAAAGCAACTCCCGAAGCCCATCAACATTAGGCACACAAATTCGGCCCTGCATCCTCAATACCCCGTCATCTCCAATGGTCACATCTCTGTATCCCCGTGCTGGACCGTGTCCCTGAGGACAAGTAAATGAGGATCATCATACTGCCGCTCCCTGATACGGTCGAATCAGGAAGACCGAGAAACCACAAAAGCCAATACCCGGCAAGGCTCGGAAAGATCCAGTCTCACGAACTGGCTGGATAAGGACTGAACATCTAAGGCTTAAGGCCTCTCAGCTGCATGAAGGTATGCCAAACTCCCAAACTCTTCGCCCAGTGACTCAAGGCGTCGGCCACCACATTGGCCTTCCCTGGGTTGGTATAATATAGTGATGTCATAGTACTTTAGCAACTCCAACCATCTACGCTGGCGCAAATTTAGATCCTTCTGCCTGAATATGTGCTGCAAACTCCGGTGGTCAGTATAAATCTCACAAGGCACACCGTACAAATAATGACGCCAGAGCTTCAAGGCATGAACAATGGCAGCTAAATCAAGGTCATGGACAGTGTAATTCTTCTCATGTATCTTCAACTGTCTGGACGCGTAGGCAATCACCGTACCGTCTTGCATCAACACTGCTCTAAGGCCAACTCGCGAGGCATCTCAATAAACTGTATAAGACCCCGAACCAGTAGGCAATATCAATACTGGGGCTGTAGTCAAAGCTGTCTTGAGCTTCTGAAAGCTCACCTCACACTCCTTTGTCCACTGAAATGGAGCACCCTTCTGGGTCAATCTAGTCATAGGGGCTGCAATCGATGAAAATCCCTCCACAAAACGGTGGTAGTAACCCGCCAAGCCAAGGAAACTGTGAATATCTGTAACTGAGGACGGCCTGGGCCAACTCTGCACGACCTCTACCTTCTTCGGATCCACTCGAATGCCCTCACTCGATACCACGTGGCCTAAAAATGCCACAGAACTCAACCATAACTCACATTTTGAGAACTTTGCATATAACTTCTTCTCTCTCAAGGTCTGAAGCACTGACCTCAAGTGTTGCTCATGATCTTCCTGACTCCAGGAGTAAACAAGAATATCATCTATGAAAGCAATGACTAACGAGTCGAGGTATGTCCTGAACACATTGTGCATCAAATACATAAATGTTGCGGGGGCATTAGTCAGCCCGAATGACATAACTAGAAACTCATAATGGCCATACCGAGTCTTGAAAGAAGTCTTCGTGATATCCGACTCCCGAATCTTCAACTGATGGTAACCTGAGCGCAAATCAATCTTAGAAAATACATGTGCGCCCTGAAGCTGGTCAAATAAATCATCAATACGAGGCAAATGATAATGGTTCTTTACTGTAACCCTGTTCATCTGGCGATAATCAATACACATGTGCATAGAACCATCTTTATTTTTCACAAATAAGGCAGAGCACCCCAAGGTGAAGCACTGGGTCCAATAAAACCCTTATCAAGCAGTTCTTGTAACTGATCCTTCAACTCCTTCAACTCAGTAGGAGCCATACGATAAGGAGGAATGGAAATGGGCTGAGTGCCCGGCAACAAATCAATTCCAAAATCAATGTCTCTATCGGGCGGCATGCCCGGAAGATCAGCTGGAAACAAATCGGGATAATCCCATACCACTGGAACTGAATCAATAGAAGGGGTATCAACACTGACATCTCTCACATAAGCCAAATACGCGGCACACCCCTTCTCAACCATACGCTGAGCTCTAAGAAAACAGATAACTCTACTGGGAGTGTGATATAAAGTACCACTCCAATCAACATGCGGAATACCTGGCATAGCCAGCGTCACGGTCTTAGCGTGACAATCAAGAATAGCATAATGGGAAGACAACCAGTCCATGCCCAAGATAATATCAAAATCCACCATATAGAGTAACAATAAATCTGCACTAGTCTCAAAACCATGAATAGTAACCAAACACGACCGATAAACGCGGTCCACAATAAGAGAATCTCCCATAGGAGTAGACACATAAACCGGAGAACCCAAAGAATTTTGGGCTATACCCAAATGCGGAGCAAAATAAGAAGCCACATAAGAGTACGTGGAACCTGGATCGAATAGAACCGATGCATCTCTGTGACAAACCAGTATAATACATGTAATGACAGAATCATAGGCAACAACCTCAATACGAGCATGAATAGCATAATATCTGGCCTGGCCTCCCCCTCGAGGGCGACCTCTACCTCCCCGACCTCCGCCCCTGGCTGGCTGGCTGGGCAGATGGGGTAGCAGCTGGAGCTATGATCATGGACTGAGAACTCTGTTGAGCACGTTGTGGCTGAAAAGTCTGTGAAGATGCACCCCTACCACGTCTGGGGCAATCCCTAACCATATGGTGTGTATCTCCACACTCGAAACAAGCTCTAGGAGGACGTGGTGGCTGTGACTGGCTAGAAACTGGAGGTGCATAGTAAGGCTCCTGAGGCCTGGGTGGAGCTGGGGTACCGCTGGCTGCTGAAAGAGCTGAATGAACTGGGTGGACCATATAACCCCTACCATGACGACCTGCTCCTAGGGTACGGGCACCAGAGTAGTGGCCTGACTCTCGAGACCTCTTGTCCTCTCTCTCCTCTTGCTCACTAGCAAGCATACACTCGATCCTCCTAGCAATGCTCACTACCTGTTGATATGGAATGTCCATCTCCAACTCTCGATCCATGCTAGATCTGATGGGTGGGATAAGACCCTCAATAAATCGGCGAACCCTCTCACATACAGTAGTAACAAAAACCAGTGCATGCCTAGCCAATCTGGTGTAACGCATAGCATACTCTGAAACTGTCATAGCACCTTGGCGCAAATGCTCAAACTCTGCGCGCCATGCGTCCCTGAGGCTCTGAGGAACAAACTCTCTCAGGAACATATCTGAGAACTGGGTCCAGGACAGTGAAGTAGCCTCGTCTGGACTGTCTAACTCATACGTGCACCACCAATCATAGGCGGCTCCGCGAAGCTGGAAGGTAGTAAAGGAAACACCACTAGATCCGGTTATGCCCATAGTGCGAAGAATACGGTGACACTCCTCTAGAAATCCCAAGGAATCATCTGATGCTAGCCCACTGAATACCGGAGGGTCATACTTCTTGAACCTCTCAAGTCTCCGCTACTCATCCTCCGAAGCAGCTGACCCCTCCTTAGGCTGAGCTGGCACTACAGGCGGTACAGGAATGATCTCAGGGACCTGCTCCACATGCACTCGCTGCTCAAGAGTGCAGGCAGCAGGAGTCTGTGCTCCTCCCCCGGCCTGAGATGTGGCTGCAGCAAGGGGAAGCAACCCTGCCTGAGCCAGAGTGGTGTACATGGACATGAAATGAGCTAATGTCTCCTGAAGAGCTGGAGTAGTAGTGTAAGTAGGCGTGGCAGGTGTCTGGACCTCAACTGGATCTGCAGGTGGTACATCGGAGGTAGCTCGCATCGGTGCTCTCGCTGCACCACGTGCGCGTCCTCGGCCTCTACCCCGGCCCCGACCTCTAGCGGCTGATGTAGGGGGCACAGGTGCCTGATCGTCCCGAGTAGCACGTGTCCTCACCATCTGTGAGAGAATAGAAAATAGAGGTTTAGAATTGATGTCAAACAATATTGCACGACAAGGAATTCAACGAAGTGAAGATTTTTCCTAATCAGTTACATAGCCTCTCGTAGATAAGTACAAACGTCTCTGTACCGATCAGAGAGACTTTAATAAACCAGCATGTGTTCCATGACTCTTATGAACCTAGAGCTCTAATACCAACTTGTCACGACCCTAGTTCGCCCTCCGTGAACATGTCGTGATGGCACCTAGTCCCTATGACTAGGTAAGCCTAATAATGCAGAATAACAACATAATTGCGGAAATAAGTAAGTAAAAGAAAGCTAAACAATCTAAAAGGAAGACAATATATAAAAGCCACTTGGAATATACAACCCAAAATAATACGGAAGTCTACAACATCACCCCAAAACTTGGAAACTCACGGGAACCACAGGCTAACAGAATATAATACACTACTCTAACTCTAGAATAACTATACAACTGAAAGGAGGGATAAAATTTTCACAAAAGCTGGAATAAGATAGAGACTCCTGGTCTGTGGACGCGGTACATATACCTCGAAGTCTCTGTTGTATATCTCAACCTCGGGGATAGTGCGCCTGAGTTGAGGTACCTGGATCTGCACATGAAAAACACGCGCAGGAAAGGGCTTGAGTGCACCAGAACGGTACTCAGTAAGTGCCAAGCCTAACCTCGGTCGGGTAGTGACGAGGAAGGTCAGGGCCCTACTGAGGTCAAACAATATAATAGGATCTTACAGTGTGAAAACATGCGGTAATAATGAGTACAACAATGAAATAAGACAGGTCAAATAAGGCAATAACAAAAATACAAGAACAGAGTAAACACAGAATATGTACAACATAACGACAATAGTAACAACGAGGATCTCCCAGGATACCGTCCTGTAGTCCATTTCATGTATATCCAAAGGATTTCCCGGGATACCGTCCCGTAGTCCATCATAAGTATATCCGAAGGATCTTCCGGGATACCGTCCCGTAGTCCATTATATGTATATCCGAAGGATCTCCCGAGATACCGTCCCGTAGTCCATCATACGTATATCCGAAGGACCACCCGGGATACCGTCCCGTAGTCCATCATATGTATATCTGAAGGATCTCCCGGGATACCGTCCCATAGTACATCATATGTATATCCGTAGGATCTTCCGGTATACCGTCCCGTAGTCCATCATATGTATATCTGAAGGATCTCCCGGGATACCGTCCCATAGTACATCATATGTATATCCGTAGGATCTTCCGGTATACCGTCCCGTAGTCCATCATATGTATATCCGAAGGATCTTCTGGGATACCGTCCCGTAGTCCATCATATGTATATCTGAAGGATCTCCCGAGATACCATCCTGTAATCCATCATATGTATATCCAAAGGATCTTTCGGGTTATCGTCCCGTAGTCCATCGTATGTATATCCGAAGGATCTCCCGGGATACCGTCCCGTAGTCCAACTATCAAAGTGCAGGGGGATCTCCCGGGATACCATCCCGTAGTCCCAAAGTAAATTAGCAGGGGGATCTCCCGGGATACCGTCCCATAGTCCCAAAGTAAATATGCAGGGGGATCTCCCGGGATACCGTCCCGTAGTCCCAAAGTAAATATGCAGGGGGATCTCCCGGGATACCATTCCGTAGTCCCAAAGTAAATATGCAGGCACAACAATAAGGCATCCAATTTTAGAGTGCAAAAATACAAGGCAACAAGTAATTCTAGCCTAACACGCTTCACGTAGTACAATCGAAGCAATTTAAGCAAATAGGCAATTTTGGGCCACTAGGCATGATTTTCTAAGCTAACATAGACTATGGTCGTAATTAAAATAAAACAGGTAAGAAAGAAGTTCGGTCTAAATATTTAAAGTAAAACCGGAATTTTCAACAATTAGCACAAGTACGCGCTCATCACCTCACGTACAAGGCATTCAACTACCAAATATTACAACCTAAGAGAAAGGTCCCCCACACAAAGTTTGACAAGCCACTTACCTCTAACCGGCTCAATATCAACTTGAAACCACCCGTTTTCCACGAGTATCCGACTCCAAATGGCCCAAATCTATAAAATTCAATTACATATCGTAATTAACATCTCATGCAACTGATCATACTGTTTAATTCAAGCTAAAACGTGAAATTATGATAATGACCAAAATGCCCCTCGGGACCACGTCTCTGAATTGGGTAAAAGTTATATTTTCCGGACATCCATTCACTCACGAACTCATTTAACCAGACACAATCTAAATCCGATGCCAAAAACCCCACAATTTCCGGAAATTTCGGCTTGGGAACATCACATCCCTTTCCCATGGGTTTTCCCCACTTTTGGTAATTAAACAAAAGAAAACATCGGGAAATAATGGTCTAAAAATGGATTAGGATTAGAAAACGTTACCTATGATCCTTCTCTTCAAAACTCACTGAAAATCGCCACTTTTTGAGCTCTTACCCGATTTTTAAAATAATGAGATAAACTCTCGGATTTTTGGAATAAAACACACAGGTAATCCGCACCTGCGGACTCGATCACCGCACCTGCGGAAGAAGCATCGCAGCTACGAAATTCACTAAGGATGCACTGGGGCCGCACCTGTGGTCATTTGGTCGCGCCTGCGGGATCGCACCTGCGGAACCCAAGTCGCACCTCCGACCACTGGCCCAAAACTCCTCTATCTCACATGCGATCAAGGCCACTGCGCTTGCGAGGCCGCACCTGCGGAAAAACCTTCACAGGTGCGAAGACACCAGAAGGTGTCTGGTTCAGCAGCAGCAAACTTCCCATATTCCAACTGTTAAGTATCCGAAACAACCCCGAGGCCCCCGGGACCTCAACCAAAACCACCAACCAACCCTAGCACCTCATTTGAACTAGATCGAGCCTTAAAAACACGTCTCTTAACATCAAAAACATCGATTATGCATAGGTTGAAGCCTAGAAACTTAAGAAAATTCCGAATTCACATCCGATGCCGAAAGACGTCTGAACTTATACGAATGACCTCAAATTTTGCACACACATTCCAAATGACATGATGGAACTACTGCAACTTCCAGACTTCTATTCTGACCCTCGGATCAAAATTTACTATCAAACTGGAAACTCCAAAAATTCAAACTTCGACATTTCAAGCCTAAATGAGCTACGGACTTCCAAAATACATTCTGAACACGCTCCCAACCCCGAAATCACCTAACGGAGCTAACGGAACCATCAGATTTCCATTCCGAGGCTGTCTTCACACTGCTCAGACTACGTGCAACTTTCCAATACTTAAGCTCTCATTTAGGGACTAAATATCCCAAAACTCTCCAAAACTTAAAACCGAACGTCCAGACAATTCAATTAAGCAGAAATAGACCTGGGGAAAACAGTTAACAGGGGATCAGGGCGTTAATTCTTAAGACGACTGACCGGGTCGTCACACCCTTTTGATTGTTACGACCCGAAATCTACTAAGGTCGTGATGGCGCCGGACACCACCATCAGGCAAGCCAATCATTAATTAGTTGGAAGTAAATTCCTGTTTTACCATTTATGAAAATTCTTACCTTTCACTTTATTACATAATAACTAAATAAAATCTGTTAAGCAAATACAATGGTTTAAACATTCCATTTTAGCAAAATATATCCTAACACATCCCAGGATCCGGTGTCACAAGTACATGAGCAAATTCTAAAAATTTCACAAATACTACAAGCTTGTCCGAAATACAAATCGGACAAGGAATATAAATAAATACAATATGAGGGAGACTCTGTCAGCTATGGATCGCCTCCGGATGATGCAGCTTGCCTAAGTCTCCAATCAGCCACGTCACTATAGAAGTACCTGTGCAATAAAAATGCACAGCAAGTGTAGCATGAGTACAAAAATAATGTGTACTCAGTAAGCGAACTAACCTCAGAGAGGTAGTGACGAGAAGTCGAATTAGACACTCACTAAGGTCCAATGAATTAATTTAACAGAATATGATGAACACGATAGGCATGTAAAGGTAGTAAAGCATCAAATATATAAGGCACTGAAATCCAAGTAAACAGTGGAAGTAAATAAACAACTACTACTTCCTCATTATCCCCCAAATATCTTAAACAAACAATTTCTTCTTTGTTTTCTCCGAAATATCTTAAATAAACAATTACTTCTTTATTTTCCCCCAAATATTTAACCACTTCAAAATCCATGAAAACATTTAACAATTTAGCATACGCGTACGGGATAAAGACAACCATCCTGAACCATAAAAATAATCATGTTTGTGCACTGCCAAGGGTCGAACGGCCCGAACCATAAGTTCACCTTTGCCATAAAATAATCATATCTATGCACTGCCGAGGGTCGAACGGCCCGTACCATAAGTGAATTTTTCAATCTGTCGTGGCGTACGGCCCGCTCCCATGAAAGTGAGGGAAATAACACTCCGCTTGCGGAATGTAAATTGCGAAGCAGTCACATGCAGTCATGCACAATCAACAGTCCACCCCGACTACGTCGGGAAAACAAACACTCAAGTAAATGGTAGATTTCTCTTTTAAAACCACAAAATAGTATTTAAATCCTTTCTCCAGGTTTTTATAATGTTTAATAATAGAAACTTATCCGTAATACAATTTCCCACGAAGGAAATCAATTCTATTTCTAGATGATTAAGAAAATGAACTCTAGTTTTCTTTAGATATTCAATTACAATTTTGATTATATTAGCAGTCTAATATTACAAGCAAGATCATAGGTACAACATGTAAGGCATGCTAGTAGGTCCTAGGCTACCCGGACATGGCATAATAGTAGCTACACACGGACTCCCGTCACCTCGTGCATACGTAGCCCCCGCAGATCGTAGCACATACTTAATTAGTTCACCTAGGGGGTTCCCCCTCACAAAGTTATAAAGGAGACTTACCTCCCTCCGAAATTCAATGACGGTCTTCCAAGACCTCCCGACGACTCCAATGGGTGCAAAATGCCCCAAAACTATCCAAACAACGATACACCAATGAAAATATACTCTAATATTTGCGACAATTCCAAATTCTATAATTTTCCAACCCTGCTCAGCGAATTGACCAAAATGCCCTCGGGCCCACATGCCCGAAATCCGAAATTTCTCGAAGATATACTCTACCCATAGCTTTACTAGTTCAAATATACAATTTACTCTAAATTCCATGATCAAATTCGTGGTAAAAATCCAAATACAAATTTCTAGGTTTTCATCAAGATTTCCCAATTTTCCTACAATTTCTCATGTATAATTCCATGCATATAATCTTGTATTTAACTTTAAAAATGGGAGGAATTACTTACCTAACTTTGCATGAAGAAAATCCTCCTTTGAAGCCTCCCAAAATTGCCCATGCCAAGATGAAATAGTGAGGAAATAGCCAATAATCACAGTTTTAAAACATTCTGCCCAGGCTATTTCTCGCACCTACGACCCAGCTCTCACACCTGAAACTTCCGCACCTGCGGCATTCCTCAGCTCAAGCCAAACTTTGCACATGCGCTCATTGTCCACATCTACGGCTTTGCAGGTGCAGAAAATCCCTCACACCTGCGCTCCCTGCCAAACCAGCAAATTTTTACACCTGCGGAACCAAAGCCGCACCAAATCCCAACCCTCGCAGGTGCGGTCACACCAGATGACAGCAACCTCAGCCTTCTTCAAACTCCAAACTTGGTCCGTTAACCACCCGGAATCCACCCGAGTGCGGACTTGCTCGAGGCCTCAGATCACATCAAACAACGCTGAAATCACGAATCGCTCTACAATTCAAACCTTAAGAACTTGAAATTTCAAACTTCCACATTCGATGCCGAAACCCATCAAATCACGTCCGGTTAACCTCAAATTTTGCACACAAGCCATATTCAAAATTACAGACCTGCTCCAACTTCCGGAATTGCATTCCGACCCTAATATCAAAATTTCCACTTCCGGTCGGATTTCTCAAAAACCTTTAAATTTCTATCTTTGTCCAAATGACTTCAAAATAACCTACGGACATCTGAATTCACTTCCGATCGCGCTTCCAACTCCAGAATTACCATATGGAGCTATTCCTAGGCTCGGATTCCCAAACGGACACAAATATCATTGAAATGCCCTTCAAGCCAAACTTAGGAAATTTTCTTCAAAAAATGCTGACTTCTACAATATACGCCGAAATGCTCCCGGGTTATCCAATACCCGATCCGGACATATGCCCAAGTCCGGCATCATCATACGAACCTACATGAACCTTCAAATCAGAATTCGGAGGTCGTTTACTCAAAATTCTAATCTTGGTCAATTTCTCCAACTTAAGACTTCTAAAATGAGAATTTTCTTTCCAATCCCACTCTAAACTTTTCGAAATTCAATTCCGACCACACCTACAAGTCATTATACCTAAAATGGAGCTGCTCACGACTTCAAACCGCTGAACGACGCACTAGAGTTCAAAACGACCGGTCAGGTCGTTACATTCTCCCCCACTTAAATAGACGTTCCTCCTCGAACGTGCCAAGAACTGCTCTGGAGTTATCTGAAATCACTGCTTAACACCTCGAGCACATGCCCGTGCTACCACAACCCAGCAAAGTACATTAGCTTGATCAAATCTGAAGAGTTCTTATTTTATCCATATAATAGGCTCAAAATCCAGTTCCAACACCTGAAATTCCTCTGCCAGGCCTATTTCCGATATATACGAATTCCATATCAACTACCACACGACATACCAAAACATGACTGCATACCCTTGCTGAATTAGCACCATGCACCACATAATTCATCACCTGACCACAACGACACTCCCTGAACTTTAATAGCCAAAATTCCATGAATTCGATGCTCCCAAGGCACCTTATGACATATACATATATCCTGCTATAATGCTGGCGATACCATTACAACGGAGGAAACGGGTAGAAATTCATAACCAACTGCAAAGTTAACAAATCATTGAATATCTCATCTTAACTAGAATCATCACCTCATTATGAATCGAATAATGGTATTTGTTCTTTAACATATTTCACATGATCGTATCGCACTTGATCCCTGATCCAATAATATCGTATCACCCAGTATGAACTGCTCAGAGAACACATCCCCCCAAACATGACCAATGGTCTCATATGACACCACAACGCGCCAACATGCCATAACTTGAACATGATACATAGAGAAATGGCTCAGGATAAGACTACTCAACTCACGCAACTTATTATGAACTCTTCTCAGAAAATGGAGAGTAAAACACAAGAAATAAATATAGGAACCTTACTCATCATCACACTGTTGCGGCGTGCAACCCGATCCAAATAACATACCCGTGACGGCGTGCCATCCGATCCCAATAACATACTCGTGGCGGTGTGCCACCTGACCCCATCATAAAATTCACATAAGGAAATATACACGGAGCTGAATTGCTCACTATTACAAATTACTAAATATCGATCATAAGCACGCTAAATGAATAATACCATCCTGGGGAGACTGGTAAAGCCATATTCTTACAAAACTCAAGCACAACTGAGGTGCGATATATATATATATATATATATATATCTGGATCCAGAGAGCTGTCCTACTCACATAACATCACCACTACGCAGGACCTCAATTCATTAAGAAATTATCAGACCGTTTCACCACTCACACGACAAAATCATAATATTACCTGAATTTGAAATGAACATATCTGCCTCACATGAAGCCCATAATCATATTTAAATACATCCACAAACATCGAGTCTACCTTGCTCGCACCAAACTAGGCTAATAGCCTTACCTGGATCCATATTAACCCCTTTCCTCTCATAATACGCTAGAACAATCATCATAGCCGAGACAACATCCCACAATCCACAACCAACTGGACCGAACGCCTTCCTGGCATAAATTTTCAAACAAGAAATATTGCACTTCCCTATACTTGGTCCAAATCTTCAATCTATTAAGTGACTACATGTCACACTTATACAATCTTCTCATGGTTACGCTCCCACAACCTTCAACACCAGGTAACAAGTCTGCACACCCGCATCACCGACCACCTAATACTGCAAACACATCAAGAACCCATGACCAGGGTACAAAGCTCCTTTCACCGAATATCGATCTCAGGTGACACTGAAGATAACACCAGCTTACTCTGGATTCTCAAATAACTTTTTCTTGCTCATCCGAGCTCATGACATCCTTGCTAACACCGGACCACAATCTCGATTCTTACTCCCAGTTACATACTGCTTACCGCGCCTAACATGCCAATATGAGATAACGCAAGAATTCCATCATAACTTCTGAACCACTAATAGGGTGAACACTGCATCATATAGAAACCTTTTTACTTACATCAATTCAAGAGAACAACCACAACACACGAGTAAATTCCCACAATCACCCAACATGTAAATCCTTAAGTAGCAGTCTATACCACCATAACCCTTCCGAGATCCGCCTACTCCTGACAGGCCATAGCTCTTGAATGCTCCCACATGAAATCTATTACGACAGCCGAAAAGCCCTCTACACACCGGCACAAACCACATGCATAAGTTAATCACATCGAAGGAACTGATCACTGCCGTAAATGTGCCATTTCAACCATGGCTAATCAATCTATCTTCTTTTAATCATCTTCAATTGCCTTAGGAATAATAGTAACTTCCTCCAACTTGTAGCAAACTCAACCCTCACTCATCCCGAGTGACCTTGATTCATGAGACCATGCTGTCTCAGTCTCACAAACCGTCTCGTACCCCCCTGATAATCTTTCTACAACCCGGAGTTTATTTCTCTCACTCCTCCAATACTATCCTGCTTGCTGAAAATAACATAGAACCCCTCAACCATCTTCCTTTTTCTCAGAAATTACTCTGCAAAAGCTCGATTCTCGATCATACTGCTGCCTGTAACCCTTAAACGCCACATTCTTAACTTTTGAATTCACTACTACCGCTATTGAGGTCATCCACTCTGACTGGCCCCGAATACAATCACCCCAAAGATCTTCTAGCAGACGAACACCCTTTTAATGAAGTACGTGATTGAGTCACTACCCTTACAATTCGCCTATGCATTAAGCAAAATTCTGAATCTTCCAAAGCCTAACCCTAGGGCCAGCTTTGCACACATTCATCAAATCCCATGCACAATTACCATTCTACTATTTTCCCTTAGCTGTACTAACTTGACAATATGCCGACAATCCTCAACCCCATGAGAACACAATACTACAGCCCAACTGCAGGTGGTGGGACTCCCCCACTTAGCCCGAAGTTACTCCTGGCACTACTCTAGACCTTGCTGAGATCCTTTCTCTTTTGTTAACATGAATCTTGCTCAGCCGATCCGTCCAATTCTTACAAATCCTCTTTCTAGCACTCCCTAATTACTCAAATTATCTAGCATCATTCACACATCCTGCCTCTTCCCACCAACCACTAGAATCCCTCTCGAAAACTTGCCAACCATGCAACCGCTAACCTATTCACCGGAGATAACCCACCTATGTAATTCACCAACTGACACCTTCCAACGACATTGTACTGCACTATCTCTACGACATCAATACTCCACCATAAGCCCGTTCTCATTCACTAACCTTACCAGTCCTCCCGCTCCCCATGGACATCTACTAAATGTGCTACAATACCTTCTAATTCACCACTATGTTGTTGCTCCCCCACTTTGCGACTGCTCGACTTCTGTTTATTACACCTGGCCTCCTAGAAATGGAACCACCGCTTAGCCTCAATTCAATATCATTCTCTGCCAACCGCATTCTTCAATACTCCTTCACCATAATCTGGCCCCATGTACCCGAAGAAACCATGGCACTGACAAACTTAACACATTCCATTCGATCAAGGACGACGATAACACGTCACTGGTGAATACACCACCTTACTTGAAAACACCAAGTCTTACTACTTTATCAATCCAAAACCTGGTCATCTATAGATCAATTTCCTTCCTTCCGCCGGAATCTAAATACTGAAATCTCAAAATCACACTCTGAGAAGACCTCCCTTCAAGTCATTCATCACCCCCAACATATGGGCAATAATTCTATCATCATATCGACATCGCGCGATAACCTACATCATCACCACCTGAGCATAGCCTCGCAGGCTCTTAGCAACACAAGTACTGAGCTGAAACAACATATTATCCTTCTGCAGCGCAACAACAACAGCCCCCACCAACTACACATGGGAAACATCTCGCACCACATTCTTAGAACCATTTAAAGTCCTAATTCATAGCAAGTGCTCCGCGACGCGTAATATTGAGTAGGAATAACCATAGGCATGAGCCTCAAAGGAATCGAATCGCACGATGAGGAATCAAGAAGGGAAGTACTCCTAACAACCCTGTAGCCTCTCGAAGATAAGTACATACGTCTCCGTACCGATCCGCAAGACTCTACTAGACTTGCTCATGACTCGTGAGACCTAAGGGAACCTATTGCTCTGATACCATGTTGTCACGACGTGAAATCTACTAAGGTCGTGATGGCGCCGGACACCACCGTCACGCAAGCCAATTATTAATTAGTTGAAATAAATTCCTATTTTAGCACTTATTCATTACCTTTCACTTTATTAAATAATAACTAAATAAAATTTGTTAAGAAAATACAATGGTTTAAACATTCCATTTTAGCAAAATATATCCTAACACTTCCCAGAATCCGGTGTCACAAGTACATGAGCAAATTCTAAAAATTTCACAAATACTACAAGCTTGTCCGAAATACAAATTGGACAAGGAATTTAAATTGGAAATAAATACAATATGAGGGAGACTCTGTCAGCTGCGGATCGCCTCCGGATGATGCAGCACGCCTAAGTCTCCAACCAGCCACGTCGCTATGGAAGTACCTGTGCAATAAAAATGCACAGCAAGTGTAGCATGAGTACGAAAATAACGTGTACTCAGTAAGTCGCCCGCCTAACCTCATAGAGGTAGTGACGCGAGGTCAAATTATACACTCACTAAGGTCCAACGAATTAATTAACAGAATATGATGAACACGGAAGGCATGTAAAGGTAGTAAAGCAGCAAATATATAAGGCACTGAAATCCAAGTAAATACTGGAAGTAAATAAACAGTTACTACTTCCTCATTTTCCCCCAAATATCTTAAACAAACAATTTTTTCTTTGTTTTCCCCCAAATATCTTAAATAAACAATTACTTCTTTATTTTCCCCCAAATATTTTATCACTTCAAAATCCATGAAAACATTTAACAATTTAGCATGCGCATACGGGATAAGGACAACCATCCTGAACCATAAAAATAATCATGTATGTGCACTGGCGAGGGTCGAACGGCACGAACCATAAGTGCAACGTTGCCATAAAATAATCATATCTATGCACTGCCGAGGGTCGAACGGCCCGTGCCATAAGTGCATTTTTCAATCCACCGTGGCGTACGTCCCACTCCCATGAGAGTGGGGGAAATAACACTCCGCTCACGGAATGTAAATTACGAAGCGGTCACATGCAGTCATGCACAATCAACAGCCCACTCCGACTATGTCGGGCAAACAAATACTCAAGTAAATGACAGATTTCACTTTTAAAACCACAAAATAGTATTTAAATCCTTTCTCGAAATTCATTAGCTAAGTTTTTATAATGTTTAATAATATAACCTCATCTGGAATACAATTTCCCACGAAGAAAATCAATTCTATTTCTAGATGATTAAGAAAATGAACTCTAGTCTTCTTTAGATATTCAATTACGATTTCGATTATATTAGCAGTCTAATATTACAGGCAAGATCACAGGTAAAATAGGTAAGGCATGCTAGTGGGTCCTAGGCTACCCGGACATGGCATAATAGTAGCTACGCACGGACTCCCGTCACCTCGTCCGTACGTAGCCCCCGCAGATAGTAGCATATATTTAATTAGTTCACCTAGGGGGACAATTCCCCTCACAAAGTTAGAAAGAAGACTTACCTCGCTCCGAAATTCCATAACCGGCTTCCAAGCCCTCCAGACGACTCCAATAGATGCACAATGCATAATTTATTTTGGGACTACAGACGTATTGCAGGAGATCCCCCTGTGCTGCATAATAAATTTAGAACTACCGGACGAGATTCTGGTAGATAAATTCGGAGCTATTAATCTTCTATGCTTAGGTGTCACAGGGTGACCTATACTCGAAGGATATTTACTTGAAAAATATATATTAAAAAGCACTAACCTTGAAGAAACTATGTCTGAAAGACATTTGTTTGAAAAGTATATTTGAAAAACATTTATCTTGAAAGAACTATGTTTGGGGGATATTATTTGAAAAGTTTATATTCGAAGGAAGTATATTTAAAAAGAATTTCCTATTGGAAAGGATTATATTTTAAAGATTCAAATATAAAAATCTACGGGTGAAAGTTTACACTTGAAGAATTTGACTAATTCAGTGGGGTTGTTGGTTAATGCCTGATGTGGAAATTATTCCAGTGCTGAGTTACTACTTGCCCTTACTGTATTGTGACTTCGGATTTAGGCTGTGTTCCCGTCCATCCGTTTGTGTCTTATTATGGTTTCTGTTACTATTGTCGTTTTTCCTTCCTTATTGTAGTTGTTATGTTGTTAGCCATATCGTGTAGTAATTAGATAGATGTCATTTTCTGTCATTCCTATAATTATGTTTGTTCAGTTTATTAGACCAGTGGGCATCTTGACTAGTCCTCTTCATTACTTCATCGAGGTTAGTTTTGATACTTATTGGGCACCGCTGTGGTGTGCTCATACTACACTTCTGCACATTTTTGTGCAGATCCAGGTATTGATAGTTAGTAGCTGTGCGGATCATTGCTGAGGAGACTTAAAGTAAACCTGTTGCTGCATTCACAGGCGTTAGAGTCACCTTCTTACTTGTATTCAACTGTTTTACTCATTTCTAAACAGTTGTATTTAGAAGTTGTAGTTAACTCTATAGAGCTTATGACTTGTACTACCAGTGTCACGACCCAAAATCCATCTAAAGGTCGTGATGGTGCCGGACACCACTGTCAGGCAAACCAACATAAAATAGTTAATTAAATTCTTATTTTTAATATTTTTGAAATCATTTATTTTCATTTCATTATATAGCAAATAATGAACTTCCACCGAGTAACGAGATGTCTTTAACAAATTCAAATAATGAATAAATCCCATAGTCATCCCAGAACCCGGTGACACAAGTGCACAAGTGCATGAGCAATTTCTAGGAATTTTAAATGCAATACAATAACTGTTCAGAATAAAAACTAGACAAAAGAGAAAATACAATACGTCTGAAGGAGACTCTACTGGATGCGGATCGTCTCATAAGATGCAGTTCACTTAAATCCCGTACCAACCATGCTGTTGCGCCCACGAGGCCACTATCCATATATGTACATGTACATAAAAAATGTACAGCAAGTGTAGTATGAGTACGAAAACAACACGTACCCAGTAAGTATCCTGTCTAACCTCGAAGAAGTAGTGACGAGGGGTCGACTCCGACACTTACTATTGGTCCAATAATATCAGGTACGGTGAAGAAGTGAATAAATATGAAATAGAGTAAATATATAACCAATAAGTATAAATTACGTGGTACAATTCCCTTATTTACCATTTACTCAGCTCTCAACTAAAAAGTTCCCTCCATAGCTGGAGCATATACTTAGATACAGTACATTTCATCAAGAGGTTGTCATAATTCAAATAAGGGGGAGACCCTCAGATACACTGGCTTCTAGCCAAATATTACGCATGATTCCATGAGGATGATATATATATATAGGAAATGCTTAGGCGTACGACCTGATCCAACATAAAAGTAAATTGTGCACTATCGAAGGGTCGAACAACGCGAACCATAGATGCATCTATTAACCTGCCGAAGCAAATGGCCCGCTCCCATGAGAGTGTGGTACATAAATCCTGCTGAGGCGAACAACCTGATCCCAAAAGAGTAATAGAAGAAAAATACCCTACTCATGAAACATATATGCGACGCGGTTACACATAGATTTCTTAAGCTATTATAATATTCCTCAATTCCTGTCGAAATTATGGAGTTCGAATAAAACCTTTTAAATCTTAAATTCTTAAATTTCAACTCCTCCCAAAAAATTTAATAAGTGAACTCAATATCATTCCCTCTCAAGGCAAATAATAAACATAAATCAATAACAATATCAACAAGGCATGATGTAAGCCTAAAACTACCCGGACATATGCATATCTAGTAGTTACATATGGACTCTCGTCACCTCGTGCGTACGTAGCCCCCCACAAATAGTAGAACATAAATTTATTATTTCACCTATAGGGACAATTCCCTCTTATAAAGTTAGAAAGGAGACTTACCCCGCTCTGAAGTTTCATAACCGGCTTCCAAGCCCTTACGACGATTCAAACTGATGCACAACGATCCAAAATTAGCCAATAATTATGCAAACCCATTAATATACGCTCGAATTTTCACTCTTGCAGTTAAGGATTTCTTACTCATTTATGTTTGTTTCTTCATTTCCTCGCTTTGTATTGAATATTTAAGTGTGTATTATTTCTTTCCAACACTAGTTCTTGTTTATGGAAATATTCATGTTTGAAGTGTGATTAAATACCTTGTTGTTCTTATGTATTGAGTGATTTTTCACCTTTTATGAAGTGAGTTATTGTTACTTTAATTATTCTTGTTCTTTAACATTTCCAAAGGGATTAGATAACCCTAGGACTCGCCCATTAACTCCTAATTAATTTTGGAAAGGATAATTTGGGATTGGAAAAGATTAATTAACAAGAACTTGAGGCTTTAACCCTCATTTTATAGATTCTACTTAGGGATAGGATTGAACTACTTGTAGCCATATCTGGGTGTGCTTAATCTCTTGACTGGGTTAGGAATAATTCAATTATGAAGTCTTATTAGTCTTTGGAAAAAGCTAATTAAGAATTATTATCCGTGGCTAATTAACATGAAATCGCTCATATTTGTAAAATCGTGAAATACATTGGATCGTTACTTGAGTGTAATTCCCGATGCATTCATTCTTGTCGCCATTGATCATTTTACTTGCTTTCTAGATTAGTTTATATTTTNTGAAATACATTGGATCGTTACTTGAGTGTAATTCCCGATGCATTCATTCTTGTCGCCATTGAGCATTTTACTTGCTTTCTAGATTAGTTTCTATTTTTGCATTTAGTTATAAACACTTTTCAAAACCCAAAATCTTATTTGTTTGGAATTGCACGATAAGTGATAATTCTCTTGCATTCCTAATCGCCCTCATATTGTTCTTTGTGGGATTCGACCCCAACCTTGTTGGATTACTTTATTTGACAATGATCGCTTACACTTTTCTAAGGTGTTGATTGAGCGTATCAGTCACACGTGAGCAGGAGTCTATCTATAATTGGTTCATATCTAAGTCTTTGTACTAATCCATAAATGAAATCGTTCCAAGGAGTCACATCAACACTCAATTAGTCTAGAAATAGGGAACTCCTAACCATCAAATCAATGACATTCCTACAACCATTAGACTTCCACTCTAGTAAATTTTTTATCCGTTGTAAAATTAATGGCCATATGTTATAAAAAGGCAATAATTACTCCTCTCTTCATAAATCTTCCTTCAAACCAAGTTTAACTCATATTACACTACCCAAAACTTGCAAAACTCGTCCTTTCCTCTCAGCAAAGCATAAAAATGTCTTCACCTCCACCAGCTTCCTCATCTAATTCCTCATCTAATCGTGATTACGATGGAGGACATTCTTAATCTGTCTCCAATTCTCCATCTGTTTACAGCTCCAAATCACCAGAATTTCCATCATCCCCTAAAAATACACCCGTTCTTGAACCCACTCCAAACCCTACTGCTGCCTCCAAGAATCATCGTGTTAAAGTTCTTGCCCGGAAATCTGTTGCTTCTAGGGCTAGAGAAAAATTCTTGGAGGAACTTATTAAAGCAGACAAAGGTACTAAGTCTGATTCATCCAATGAGTCCTTCAAATCAGCTAATGAGGAAGAAGCATCTGGTTCAACCAGTTCTGAAAAAGGTAATCTTGAAATCGATTCTAAATTCACTTCTGTTGATAAAAGATTTGTATTGGTAGGGTCTGTTGTTGATGTTGAAATACCTAGAAGAAATAAGTGTGGGAGAAAACAAAGAATTCTTGAGAGAGAGGGAGAAGAAGATGTGAGGGGATCTAGGGAGGTTGGTGCCACGCTGGCTATCTGTGGTCCCATTCCTGAAACCATGGGAGAAAAAGTCACTGATTTAGGGGGAAGCATAGTTGAAGAAGTTGCAGTAGGTCTTGCAAGTCTGAAGAAAGGTACAGATGAATCTGGTTCATCAGGGGAAGAAACATTGGCTGAAAGGTTGAGAAAACTGGGGGAGTCTTATAACCCCAAGAGAAAAAGGAGTCAGAAACCCAAGAAGGAAACTCACCCAGTTCCTTCAAAGAAAAGGAAAATTTCTAAAGTTGTTGATGTTTCTGCTCCAAAAGTTAGAGCTATTTGTAGCACTGTGAGAGAAGAAGAAGAGAAATTAGAAAAGGCTCTGAAGGAGAGCAAGAAGAAGGGGGCAGCAAAAGTTGGAGAGCCTGTTGAGGCTATTGATATTGAAGAGACTGGGTTAGACCTGGTCCAACAGGAGGAGCAACCTGCTCCAGGTGTGGCTGAGACACCAAAACCCACAAAGGCTAAGGCTTCTTCAAAGAAGTCAGCTAGGATGTCTGTCGCACCAACAAGATCTGTTAAGAAGACCAGGGCCAAGCCAAAGAGAGTGAAAGTTGTTTATAATGATGATACAGACTGGAGTGAAGGAGAGGAGAAGGAAATTGGAGTGGTGAATGACAGAGTTACGATGTTTGGAAAAAGAACAATTTTAAAGGGTAAGCTGGTAAAGGATTTAGAGGAGACTGGAATGCAATATCTAATGGAAACCCTGGAGGTACAAGGCTGGAAGGACCTGGTCCTTCGCATGGAAGGCAGGCTGGCAAGAGCTGAGTTGGTAGAGTTTATGGGGAATGCAAGTGTCAAGGAACACGTCTATGGTCAAAGGAATTGAGGTTTCCTTTGATGTTAAAGAACTAGGTGTTATTCTTAACATACCAGCTGAGGTCTATGAGGACTATAAAAGGCAGAGATGGCCATGTCTAGATAGGATGGCCTCAACAATCGACATCATCGGGTTCTTTAGTGATAGTGAGAAGGAGATTGAACCCAGGCCGGTTTACAAGAGTGAGATGAAGCCCGAGCACAAGCTACTCTTTGAGTTCGTCATCAAGTTCCTACTGCCTAGACAAGAAATAAGGCACATGGAAAATTATATGGATCTTACATTGATGGAATGTGTGTACAGGGGAAAGCAAATTAATTGGCTAGCTTTTATCATTCAACTCCTTAACAGAGTGGTGAATGGAACCAAGGCACACGCAATTCCTTATGGCTTCATTCTGATAGCAATGCTTGCACATTTTTGGGTTCCAGTAAAGAAGGCTGAGATGGCTACGGCCAAAGATTATTTTAGGAAGGAAACTTTGCTTACATGTGACTACAATGTCAATGTTCCTGTGGATGAACCTGGTTCATCTAGGAAGCAACCAGTCAACAGCAAAGTTAGAACTTTGGTGCAAGAAAACGAGATTAAGTATATGGAGATCCTTCGCTTGAAGTCTCGTGTGATTGAGGTTGAAGAAGAGCGGGATGCTCTTAGAGCTGAACTAGCAAAGGAGAAAGAAAAGAACGAGGGTGCTCTTCAGCAGATGATGTCTCCCCTACAATCCAAGTCCACAACCTCCACTGCACATTCCCATCCTTAGGCTTCTCAGAGCTTCCATAACCTATCTTAAGACCAGTTATCAGTTTCAATTCATTTTATTTTATTTTTTTTGTTACTCATGGTTGGTTGTTTTTATTTTTCTGTGTGGTGGTTGATTATCGTTTCTTATCAATGAATTTTTCTTTTAGTTATTGACTTGTCTCAATTTCTGAGTTGGCTAACATTTATTGGTTTCGTGTGTTGATTAATCATGCTTTGCACCTACAGTTGCCTAAATGGCCATGAGTAATAATTAATAAAACTGGTAAGTATATCATTTTGCAAACTTTTCGATGATGCCAAAAGGGGGAAGATAGATATGTGCTGAATTTGCGGAACTTTTCAAAAAATATTTTTAAAGTTTAAAGTGATATTTATAACCTAATGAACCTGGATTCTCTATGATTAATGCTCAAAACTATACAAAGTTCATTGAAGTGTATACCGGATTAAGCACAAAGTTTGTGATCATCAAAAAGGGGGAATTTGTTGACTCATGTCACTGCATAGTTTTGAAGATTGACAAACGGCTGACCAGTTGAACTAGGTCCATCAGAGCACACATCTTGAACTAACTAGCTAGGACATGAACCGTATATGCTTAGGAGATGTTTTGAATATTAAATATCAATGAACCAAGAGATTGTCTCCTAATGCGAAAAGGTTGCAAACTGATCTGATTAATTGAAGACAAATTTAGCAAGGAAAGTAACAAAAGAAAGGAAGTTGAGTTTGATTCGAATTGGTTCACCCAGGTGGAGTTGAACTGGAATTGGAAGACAAGCTCAATGAATGACTCTATAAATACTTGATGTATTTCTGCTGGAATTAAGACGCACAAAGCTGAAGTGAATCAAAGTCTTAAAGCAAAATTCCCAGATTTATTTTTTCTAGCAGAATCATTGTGCGATGCAAAGGCTACAACTCAACTAGAAGAACCAGTTCCATATGATTGATTATTGAGTCTAGTTGATTGTAGTAGGAGTTTTTCATATTGTATCTTTAAACTTTCATAGAAGCAATTGTAATAGGTACGTATTGTTCAAGTTAGAGTTAACTTGAGGTGTGTAGAAATTAGCTAGGGGCTAGTTACTACAAAGGGATTGGAGTTGATCTTTAGGATTACAAAAGATTTTATTTTGTAAGTCCATTTGGCTCAGAGTTTTTAGTGAAGAGTTGAGCAAATCCTACTGAGGAGTAGGTCGTGGTTTTTTCACCTTTTGAGCCAGGTGTTTTCCACGTAAAAATCTCTGTGTTTTTACTTTACTGCTTTTTATTATTCCGTAACAGTAGTAGTTGGAACACCAAGAAGAACCGGGTTCTTCTACTGAGACAGCACTCGAAAATTGGGTACCACACAAAGTAACATATCTTCTTGTGTGGTATTGAAGTCTAAAACATCACTTATTTTCTCCCAGCTTGCCTCATGACTCTGATAGGAGCATAAGGATAGATTCCCCTCAATCCGATTAGCACTAGATGAGGAACATCCATCGATCTGATGATGAATTCACTGATAGGGAACCACTCGAACATCCAATGTATGTTGTCATCGGTCTAATTTCTAAAGAATTGTACCCAGCTCACAGTGTTTCCCAGTTATGCAAACCTGTCTGGGATAAAAGTCATTCTCTTCGGATGGTGATAAGCTAAGTGGTCATTCCATGGTCGTCGTGGAAATTCTTGACGGTATTGTCCTCTCTGAAGGTGTTCCAACAACCATATTTTCAACAACAAATTGCAACCCTCGAAATACCTATATCCCTTTTTGCAACGGTCTAAGGCTCGGTACATCTCAGCCACGATCATTGGGACAATAGTGTAAGTTTACCCCTCAATTCCTTCCATTAGGGTCTTAGTGACCATATCTAGGCGAGTGTGGATCCTTTGTCCTTGTGTTGGGAATACCAGCATCCCCAGAAAATAGACAATGAATACAAAAAATCGGCAATGAGTCCAACCCAAAGAAGTGATGGCAAACTCATCATGATAAAGGTGATATGACTTGATGTGCCCATAACGCTCATAAAGGAAATCGAATGGTATGTAAGATTTCTTCAAACAGACTAACTCATCTTTTTTCCTGAAACCCATCATTTTTAGGAAACCTCGAGAAGTGCGGTTTTTCGGTACCAACAAACCAGGGCTATCCCATGGGAGCCCAGTGAAGCCTCATATTTCCTCTAGAAGAGGAGTCATTTCTATGTCACTGAAACAAAAGATGGCTCTCTTCTCATCCCAAAACATGGTGGCGGCCTCAATTAATACATTGTTCGGCTGAATATCTAACAAGGAAGGTAAATTCCCAAGGACTCTTTTCACATGATTTTTGTCACTTGGTGAGAGATTTTCCCACCAATCCAGCATCAAAGGTGGGATATTTTGAACCATGCCGAACCTAGTGACTTCGTGCCTCATTTCTGCAAAACAAATAAATTTATCCATTTCCCCCTCCGAATTTGACTATTTATACATTAATGATCAACATATTGGCACGTTTTCTCCAAATAATACACAGATTGTGATTGTGTCCATTGGGACTATGGAAATCCCGGCAGACATTGGACAAGGCTTGTTAGAGTGTTATTACACAGACAACGTTCTAACCCATACTAGGTTTAGACATGATACATGCACAATTAATATTAGAGTGGGTGTTTCTAGAAGAGTCTAGATTGGTACCCTCAAGTGGACAACTTGAGAGGGAAAGTCACGGAACCGTCGACTGCACCGCTGATCGACTAGTTTTACTGCAAATAAGCCTTTCTAAATTTAAAGGGTGATTTAGGAAGAGAGCAGGGACACTCATCAAGCGCCGCTATGGTATTAATTACGCATGAGTGGAATATGATGTGGAGCATGCAGTTATGTAAAGATAAAACAACACATTGTCAAGTATTTTGCATGATGAAGACAGTAAATGCAGTATTAAAATAGAGAGTAAAGACATGAAAAGAAAGGAAAACAAAGAATAAGTTAGTTCGTGCAATGTGAAAGAATTGTAATAAAGCAAGCAAGGGGTAGGGGTAGGGAGAGACATGATGTAGCAAATTTAAAAATGATTTGGAGCAAGTAAACATGACTAGAAAATAAAGGAAAACACATATTGTAACAAAATTAAGCAGAGATTTGCATATTAATACGAATTCAAATAAAGGGAAAATAGGGAAAGAGTGTGCATGTAGACATAAAAGGGAAAACAGTAGCGGGATATTCATGTAACAATAAAGAGCAAGGAAACACATTCATCAAAGGAGACTAATTCATATACACCAAGTTCGCTATGGTAAGAGCCAAAAAATATCCCCAGCAGAGTCGCCATGTTATCGCACCCCTTTTTCTCGCGAAATCCAAATTCGACACATGACAACTCTTTTAAGGAAGGTGTTAAAAGAGTGAGTCATCACTTAACAGGTTTGAGGTGCGTTAGGGAACCTATTTGCAAACAACTCTAGTTTAACCAGTTTGCGTCACCAAAGATTGGGTAAGGGATCAAATTACCTCGAGGAGAAGGTGTTAGGCATTCCTCGAGGTCCACAACTGTGGGTCCCGGCGAACTCGAATTATATGAATTAGTCAAAAACAAGAGGGAAAAAAAAGAAGTTTGGGCAATTATTATCAAGAGTCTAGCAATAAACACAAATAATTGACTTTAAGACAAGATGCGGGGCCCTAAGTTTTTTAGCCTAAAGGATCACCCCGTGCAACATAAATAATACTTCTCCACTCCCTCGAGATGGGGTGTTACTCGTATTATTCAGCAGGCATAGACTATCATCTCCTGCTACTCGATTACTATCTTTAAGTTTTTTACCTAAAGCGCGCTAGTTGATTCTAAATTGTGCCTTATGCATGCACTACCCGTCTCATGCCTATGGTCCAGGAGGCGTTTGGACCTCTATTTTGGATGGTTCTAGACTTAACTTAAGTTGCTCAATATGATAAAACTGGGCGACATACAAAATAAGTTGGACTTCATGTAAAGGCAATTAAGGGCTCAAGTTAGCCTCCACACTTAGACAACAAATGCACACAAACAAATTAGGCGTTTGAGAGTTTCAACATTGAGATGAGTTAAAGTCGTTAAGCCCTATAGACATGGTTTCTATGTTACCTTAGGATTCAAACATGCAAGAAGTTTCAAACGCAAAGTGCTACCTTATAGACGTTATTTTGAACAACTATATATTTTTAGGGAATCTGGTATTGCGTACTGATTACAGAAATTACATATTATAAGTGATTAAACCTATAGACATGGTCTCTAGGCGATTTATGCAGTAGTTGGCAGTGATGACCATTGAAATACTCAGAATTACTCAATTTGATCCTATAGGCATGCTTTCTAATAGTGGCAACGCAATGGTGTTGGAAGTTCAATATTAACACTTAAAAGCGAGTGGCATTACCTTACAGGCAGGATTTCTAACGATTAGTAATTGAAACTGATTTTTATACTTAACTCCTATAGGCATGTCTCCTAAGTGAGCAATTATAATAACAACAGCGAATTAACCAATCAACGTCTTATAGGCATGATTTCTAGATGAATATTGGTATCTAATGAATATGCTGCAATTATGAAAATTGAGAGATTTGTCATTTTATTTCCTATAGACATGATATCTAACAAAAGCATATAGAAGAAGAATATGTTAAAGAAATTAAACACTCAGGTCCTATAGGCAGGTTCTCTAACACACATAGTAGCAGAACATGTTCGAACAAATTAAATACCTGTAGGCAAGATTTCTACTCGTTCATGCAATTATTAGAATAAACCCATTTTTTCCAATTTTACTAACACCCCAATTGTTATTACAACATTATTATAGTCCCAATGGGTGAAATAAATTACAAAGCTACAAAATAACTATAGTGGGCCTAAGGCAGGCCGAAAGTATACCCAGCCTGGCCAGGCATTCAATTTCATATCCATACAGTTTCACAACAGCCCAAAAAACAATCTTCATTTACATAAAATAGCCCACATCCAGTAGCCATATTATGATCAAAAGTCCCAGAAGAATAGCCATTTACAAAAAACAATTGGTTTATTCAGTAGGTGAAAAAAAGAAGGGGGGGTGTCACGACCCCAGTTCGGCCTCCGTGAACATGTTGGGATGGCACCTAGTCCCTACAACTAGGTAAACATAACAATGCGGAAGATAAACCATAATTGCGGAAGAAAATAATAACTAAAACTAAACTAATAAAATAAACAACGTTTAAGGTGCCGCTCGGCACATACAATAACAGCTCTCGAAGCTAACACAATTCCCAAAACCTGGAATCTCACAAATCACAAGCTAAGGGATACATAAGAAGCTCTAACTCAAGAATGTCTAAACAAAGGAAAAATACTGAAAGGCTACACTTGCTATAGAAGATAGAAAGTGACTCTTCGGTTTGCAGACGTAGCAGATATACCTCGAAGTCTCTATAGAAACGCCTCCTTCCAAGGCTGACAGAACTAAATGGGTGTACCTGTATCTGCACAACAAAAATGTGCAGAATAGTAGCATGAGCACACCACGGCGGTGCCTAGTAAGTATCAAGACTAACCTCGGTGGAGTAGTGACGAGGTAAAGTTGAGACACATACTGGTCAAATAAACAGTATAATCATAGTAACATATAAATATGTAAAGGCTGCACGAAGAGAAGATTAATGCTATAATTAACCATAAGGGAGAAAGAACAGTATGCAACAACGAGGAAATGATAAATGATGATACGAAATGACGGCAAAAATCACAATCCCAATCCTAAGGTCACAACACATTAAGGGGAAAACAAATCAATAACTCATAACCTTCGATGATGTTTACATGTGGTCTTATTCAACTCTTTCCACAATCTTACCAAATCTCGGTCAAACCACAACTCACGAAAACCCCAGCATCTGAAATCTAACACTTGGAATCCTGTGCCCCATCAGTCTCAGGGTCATGCTGACAACTAACTGGCTAACTAGGGCCAATCTCACATATATAATGGATAATCGAGGGCGTACCTCCACCCTTAGCAAAAATCAGGAGAAAATCACCCCTAATAGGAGTGTTCAACTACGTGTATGCTTTTGCAAGTGTTTTAACAAGAATTCTACCAGCTAGTAACACAAAGGGAGAACAAACCGCACATACGATATTCCCTCACAACTCGCTACCGATAAGGCTCGTACAGGTAATAAACCCACAATAACAATAGGTAAGAAACCCACAATAACAATATCAAACAACATAGGAATGCCTCCACAGGCCGTCACAATTCTTTACAACTAACCCCTGATATAGCCCACCTTATTTTGCCACATGTGCAGATAACAATATAATAAGTCCCACCTTATTCCGCCTCACGTGCATCACAATATTCCCACCTTATTCCGCCACATGCGCAACCCACATATAAGCATATACACATATCCCGCCTTATTACGCCGCATGTGCAATACATCAATATCAACAATAGCACGGTAGAAACCTCGTGCTTCACAATATCAACAACCGCACGACAGAAACCTCGTGCATCACGATATCATCACTAGCACGGCAGAAACCTCGTGCATCACAATATCAACACTAGCACGGCAGAAACCTCGTGCATCACAAAATCAACACTAGCACGGAAGAAACCTCGTGCATCACAATATCAACACTAGCACGGCAGAAACCTCGTGCATCACAATATCAACAAGTACAACACAACAAATGACAATGTTTACAAGAACAATAAGGAAATCAACTCATGTGCCTCCGTTCGCCAGGAGACGGTACAACTAGTTCACGAGGAGTAACGATAACAGAGAATACTAAGCGTAATAATAACAACGCAACAAGGGAGAATAATGTGCAACAACAATTCCATAATACGTAGCTCCACAACAAGGAAGTTAACAAATCAAATAATTTCGAGTAATGAATCATCAACCAAACATAGGATATCTAACTTCTTTTACAGTTGGGCAAGTTACGAAGAATGTATAATGATTTCAATTAAGGATGAGCACAAGAAAGATAACTGTAACCTCCATTAAGACCAATTAATTACATAAGAGGTACTAATGATTTCCAAATAGAGACAAGAAATTACGAAGGATAACGCGACTATGGAAGGGTAGGGATCTTCAGTTAAACCAAGCAAGACTCAATTAGGCGACAAGAATAATTCAAAAATGGCAAATAATTTCCAAGTAAACACATGTACAGGCGAAACTAATAACAGGGAACTCAATCATATGAAAAACAACTTCATACTCAGTAATTACGAGGAGATAAGAACCTAATAAGGGCAAATTTTCCACAAATAAATCCGAGCACGCACTCGTCACCTCGCGTAGAAGGAATACAATCAACAGAGAAGACTCAAATCCTAAGGGGAAGTCCCCCACACAAGGTTAGGCAAGATACTTACCTCGAACCGGCTCAAAATCAACTAAAAACCATGATCTCGCCACGAGTACTCAACTCCAAATGGCCCAGATCTATTCAATCCAATTACATATCGTGAATAACATCTCAAGCAACTGATTCTATGATTTAACTCAAAGATAAGACGCGAAATTAGGTAAAATTGCCCAATAAGTTCCCCGGGCCCACGTCTCAGAGTCGGGTAAAAATTATATTTTCCGGACACCCATTCACTCACGAGTCTAAACATATGAAAATCTCTCAAATCGGAGGTCAATCACCCACTCAAACCCCATTTTTAGAAAAATCTAAGTTCTACCCTAAACACCCAATTTCACCCATGGAAATCTTTGATTTTAAGTTGAAAACATGTTAAATGATGTTAATGATTGAAAGAATTGAGTAAAACCAACTTACAAATGATTTAGAAGAAGTCTTGTTCTTGGAAAAATCACCCAAGTGTGTTTGAGTTTGAGAAAGTATGAAAAATGGAGTCAAAATTCGGTTTAAGTGCATTGCAGGCCACTGGTTGGCATGGGAATTGCGAATTGGAGTTCGCAATTGCGAACCCTTCAGAAATTCCTAGATTTCGCATTTGCGATCCATATGTCGCATTTGCGACCTTAGGAAGAAGAGGGAAGTTCGCATTTGCGATGGCAAACGTCGCATTTGCGACCACCCTTTGCATTTGCGAACCTCTTGGTTGTATTTGCGATCAGGCTGCCTAGACCCACCTTCGCATTTGCGATGTTGGCTTCGCAAATGCGAAGCCTGTAGACCTGCACCAGCAATTTTTTTCCAAGTTCAAAAATGAAATCTGTGGCCTATCCAAAACGCACCCGAGCCCTCGGGGCTCCAAACCAAATATACACACTACCTCAAAAACATCCTATGAACTTATCCGAGTGATCAAATCGCCAAAATAACATCACATACATCGAATTAAGTCTCAAATCCATGAATTCTAGAAAATTTCATAAAACATCAAAAAAATTCCATTTTAAGTCTGAAACACGACAAACGAGATCCGTTTTCAACCAAACTCTACAGAAAGGACTTAAACCATATATAAGACCTGTACCGGGCGCGGAACCAAAATACGGTCCCGATACCATCGCTTTCTAATCAGATTTCATTATCAATTTCCTTAAATATTTTCAGAAAACAATTTTACTCAAAAATTCATTTCACGGGCTTGGGACCTCGGAATTCGATTCCGGGCATACGCCCAAGTCCCATATTTTCCTACGGACCCTCCGGGTTTGTTTACCCAGAATGTTGACCGAAGTCAAATTTATTCATTTTATTATCAGAACTTAGTATCTTTTCACAAAATTTCATATTTAAGCTTTCCGGCTATGCACCCGGTCCGCATACGCAAATCGAGGCAACCCTAAATGAGGTTTCCCAGGCCTCGGAAGCACGGAATGGGTAAGAAAATGGGTGATGACCCTTTGGGTCGTCACATTCTCCACCTCTAAAACAAACGTTCGTCCTCGAACGTGCTAAGATTTACCTTGGACTCATCAAATCATGATTGCGCATTTCCAACACACACCTGCGGGTCCCACGTCACCCCAGTCTACATAAGACTGACGACACCACCACAACCACAATTCAGTTTTTCTATTACTACTGATAAGCCTCCTACCTCAATTTCTGACTTTTACTCATTTCCAAAATACCTGATTCTAAATCCACATCCGATATTAGCCCCAACCAGCTGCATTAACTCATGACTATACCCATAGGGCACGACCACACAATATGGCACATCACACATAGGCTCATAATAACACTTCTGATAGCAATACTTTCTTGAGATCAAATCTGTATCGGCCATAAGCCTCATATTCAATAGGAACTCTTTTCAAACCTCCACAACACTGGGATGCTACAATAACCACAAAAACCATATAACAAAATACCCGAATAACCTCACCTCAGCTAATACCAACGGGCACACTCCCCACAAGCAAAAACTCGCGAAGCACAGAACGAAAATGACTGGATATGGGAAAAAAACATATAAGGGATTTATCAAACAAGCCAAACTAGCACAATTTATGTTTTATAAAACAACTAACAAGAAAGAATGAAGGTATACAAAAGACTCACAAGGATCTCATACTGTTTTAACCCTCACCACGGTACACAGCCCGGTCTCAACATATCAAATCACCTGAAATCACGAGGGTCCCGCCCTCAACACTGAATCACAAGTAGGGCATACATCAACCCATCCAGAGACTCACACTAGATCAATTCCGTCTATAACTCACAACACAGATTGGCTCCCACACCGGTGGAGCATAGAAATCACAGCTCGTAACCTAGAATACTCAGAAATCACATCAAACCTACCGAAACAGGCAATATGAATTTTTACCACTAGCCTCATAACTCTCGACAACAGCTAGAAACAGACGTTAGATACGGCTATTACTCATAGAACTTCCCAACAGGATAATCACATAAACAGAGTACAAATCATGAAACACACCCATAGGTGGGATAACAAATAAGGGTACTCACCCCGATAAGCAGAACTATGAGGAACTACATATAGTGCCCCTCTATAACAAATCGAGTCCGTACCTGAATGACATTCAACTGGCGCACCGGCCTCAAGCCTACTATGTAAACACATCAACAAGCTGGGCCTCCCCCTCTTGGGCGCCCTCTACCTGCCTGAATACCTTGCTGTGACACATCGGTCCAAAATATGGAACAATCTCTCACCATGTGGCCAGTATCTCCATACTCAAAGCACCTCCTCTGCTGATAGGGTGGTGGAAACTGTGCGATACGGGTACTCCGAGACCCATGAACACCTGAGTCACCATACAAAGCCTGAAGCGCGAACTGGACTGGCTGACCTGCAAAACCTCTACCATGACGCACCCTGCCTCCAAAATATGGACCAGTATATTTCCCCGGTCTACGAGGCCTCCTCGCCTCCTCAGACTCTCTCTCCCAATCTCATCTGCTCTCTCTCTCTCTCGTGACCGTGCCTGCCCTCTCTCTCTCTAGCATGCATACCTTCTATCCTCCTAGCAATGTTCACCACCTGCTGATATGGAATATCCATCTCCAACTCACGAGCCATACTGGATCTGATGCTGGGAATAAGCCCCTCAATGAACCAGCGAACTTTCTCGCGAAAAGTAGAAGCCAAGGCTGAGGTATGTCTAGCCAAACTGGTGTAACTGATAGCATACTCCGAGACATTCATAGCACCCTGGCATAAATGCTCAAACTCCGCGCGCCATGCATCCCTTAGGCTCTGAGGAACAAACTCTCTCAGGAACATATCTGAAAACTGGGTTCAAGTCAGTGAAGTTTCCTCGTCTGGGCTGTCTAACTCATAGGTGCGCCACCAATCATAGGTGGCTCCTCGAAGCTGGAAAGTAGTGAAAGAAACCCCGCTCGATCCAAATATACCCATAGTACAGAGAATGCGGTAACACTCATCAAGAAACCCCAAGGCATCATCTGACGCTAATCCACTGAATACCAGAGGATCATACTTCTTGAACCTCTCTAGTCTCATCTACTCCTACTCGTAAGTCACTGCCATGCCCTCGGGCTGAACTGGTGTTGCAGGCGGCACAAGGATAATCTCAGGGACCTGCTCAACATGCGCTCGCTGCTCAGGAATACGGGCGGCAGGAGTCTATGCTCCTCCCCCGGCCTGGGATGTGGCTGCAGCAAGGGGAAGCAACCCTGCTTGAGCCAAAGTGGTGTACATGCTCATGAACTGTGCCAAAGTCTCCTGAAGTGCTGGAGTAGTAGTAGCAGTAGGCGAGTCAGGTGCATGGACTCCGGCTGGATCTGCTGGTGGTACCTCAGCGGTCGCTCGTGTGGGTGCTCTCGTTGCACCACGTGCGCGTCCTTGAACTCTACCCTGGCCCCGACCTCCGACGGTTGCAGCAGGGGCGCGGGTGCCTGATCTCCTCGGGCAGTACGTGTCCTCACCATCTGTGAGAGCGTAGAAGACAGAGATTTAGGATTGCAAATGTCAAAATCTCGCACGACAGGGAAATCAAATGAAGTAGAATTTTCCTAACGGTTACATAGCATCTCGCAGATAAGTACAAACGTCTCCATACCGATCCACGAAACTCTAATAAACCGGCTTGTGATCTGTGACTCCTATGAACCTAGGGATATGATACCAACTTGTCACGACCCTAGTTCGCCCTCCGTGAACATGTCGTGACAGAACCTAGTCCCTACAACTAGGTAAGCCTAACAATGTGGAAGACAAACCATAATTGTGGAAGAAAATAATAATTAAAACTAAACTAGTAAAATAAACAGCGTTTAAGGTGCCGCTCGGCACATACAATAACAGCTCTCGAAGCTAACACAATTCCCAAAACCCAGAATCTCACAAATCACAAGCTAAGGGATACATAAGAAGCTCTAACTCAAGAATGTCTAAACAAAGGAAAAATACTGAAAGGCCACACTTATTACAGAAGATAGAAAGTGACTCTTTGGTCTGCGGACGTAGCAGATATACCTTGAAGTCTCTATAGAAACGCCTCCTTCCAAGGCTGACAGAACTGAATGGGTGTACCTGTATCTGCACAACAAAAATGTGCAGAAGAGTAGCATGAGCACACCACGGCGGTTCCCAGTAAGTATCAAGGCTAACCTCGGTGGAGTAGTGACGAGGGACAGTCGAGACACCTACTGGTCAAATAAACAGTATAATCATAGGTACGACAGAAATGACATATAAATATGTAAAGGCTGCACGAAGAGAACATTAATGCTATAATTCACCATAAGGGAGAAAGAACAGTACGCAAAAACGAGGAAATGATAAATGATGATACGAAATGACGGCAAAAATCACAATCCCAATCCTAAGGTCACAACACAGTAATGGGAAAACAAATCAATAACTCATAACCTACGATGATGTTTACATGAGGTCTTATTCAACTCTTTCCACGATCTTACCAAATCTCGGTCAAACCACAACTCACGAAAACCCCATCATCTGAAATCTAACACTTGGCATCCTGTGCCCCATCAGTCTCACAGTCATGCTGACAACTAACTGGCTAACTAGGGCCAATCTCACATATATAATGGATAATCGAGGGCGTACCTCCACCCTTAGCAAAAATCAGGAGAAAATCACCCCTAATAGGACTGTTCAACTACGTGTGTGCTTGTGCAAGTGTTTTAACAAAAATTCTACCAGCTAGTAACACAAAGGGAGAACAAACCGCACATACGATGTTTCCTCACAAATCACTACTGATAAGGCTCGTACAGGTAAACAACCCACAATAACAATAGGTAAGCAACCAACAATAACAATATCAAACAACATAGGAATGCCTCCACAGGCCGTCACAATTCTTTACAACTAACCCCTGACATAGCCCACCTTATTTTGCCACGTGTGCAAATAACAATATAACAAGTCCCACCTTATTCCACCTCACGTGCATCATAATATTCCCACCTTATTCCGCTACATGCGCAACCCACATATAAGCATATAAACATATCCCGCCTTATTACGCCGCGTGTGTAATACATCAATATCAATAATAGCACGGCAAAAACCTGGTGCTTCATAATATCAACAACCGCACGGCAGAAACCTCGTGCATCACGATATCATCACTAGCACGGCAGAAACCTCGTGCATCACAATATCAACACTAGCACGGCAGAAACCTCATACATCATAATATCAACACTAGCACGGCAGAAATCTCGTGAATCACAATATCAACAAGTACAACACAACAAATGACAATGTTTACAAGAACAATACAAGGAAATCAGCTCATGTGCCTTCGTTTGCCAGGAGACGGTACAACTAGTTCAGGAGAAGTAACCAAAACAGAGAATACTAAGCGTAATAAGAACAACGCAACAAGGGAGAATAATATGAAATAACAATTCCATAATACGTAGCTCCACAACAAGGAAGTTAACAAATCAAATAATTTCGAGTAAGGAATCATCAACCAAACATAAGATATCTAACTTCTTTTACAGTTGGGCAAGTTACGAAGAATGTACAATGATTTCAATTAAGGATGAGCACAGGAAAGATAACCGTAACCTCCATTAAGACCAATTAATTACATGAGAGGTACTAATGATTTCCAAATAGAGACAAGCAATTACGAAGGATAACGCGACTATGGAAGGGTAGGGATATTCAGTTAAACCAAGCAAGACTCAATTAGGCTACAAGAATAATTCAAAAAGGGAAAATAATTTCCAAGTAAACACATGTACAGGCGAAACTAATAACAGGGAACTCAATCATATCAAAAACAACTTCATACTCAGTAATTATGAGGAGATAAGAACCTAATAATGGCAAATTTTCCACAAATAAATCCGAGCACGCACTCGTCACCTTGCGTACAAGGAATACAATCAACAGAGAAGACTCAAATCCTAAGGCGAAGTCCCCCACACAAGGTTAGGCAAGATACTTACCTCGAACCGGCTCAAAATCAACTAGAAACCACGATCTCGCCACGAGTACTCGACTCCAAATTGCCCAAATCTATTCAATCCAATTACATATCGTGAATAACATCTCAAGCAACTGATTCTATGATTTAACTCAAAGCTAAGACGCAAAATTAGGTAAAATTGCCCAATAAGTTCCCTGGGCCCACGTCTCAGAATCGGGTGAAAATTATATTTTCCGGACACCCATTCACTCATGAGTCTAAACATACGAAAATCTCTCAAATCGGAGGTCAATCACCCACTCAAACCCCATTTTTAGAAAAATCTAAGTTCTACCCAAAACACTCAATTTCACCCATGGAAATCTTTGATTTTAAGTTGAAAACATGTTAAATGGTGTTAATGATTGAAAGAATTGAGTAAAACCAACTTACAAATGATTTGGAAGAAGTCTTGTTCTTGGAAAAATCGCCTAAGTGTGTTTGAGTTTGAGAAAGTATGAAAAATGGAGTCAAAATTTGGTTTAAGTGCATTGCACGCCACTGGTTGGCATAGAATTGGTTGCGAACTGGAGTTCGCAATTGCGAACCCTTCAGAAATTCCCAGATTTCGCATTTGCGACCTTAGGCAGAAGAGGGAAGTTCGCATTTGCGATGGCAAACGTCGCATTTGCGACCACCCTTCGCATTTGTGAACCTCTTGGTCGCATTTGTGATCAGGCTGCCCAGACCCACCTTCGCATTTGCGATGCTGGCTTCGCAAATGCGAAGCCTGCAGACCTGCACCAGCAATTTTTTTCCAAGTTCAAAAATGAAATTCGTGGCCTATCCAAAACCCACCCGAGCCCTCGGGGCTCCAAACCAAATATACGCATTACCTCAAAAACATCCTATGAACATATATGTGCGATCAAATCGCCAAAATAACATCACATACATCGAATTAAGCCTCAAATCCATGAATTCTAGCAAATTTCATAAAACATCAATTTTTTTACCATTTTAAGTCTGAAACACGACAAACGAGATCCGTTTTCAACCAAACTCTACAAAAAGGACTTAAACTATATATAAGACCTGTACCGGGTGCCGAAACCAAAATACGGGCCCGATACTATCGCTTTCTATTCAGATTTCATTATCAATTTCCTTAAATATTTTCAGAAAACAATTTTACTCAAAAATTCATTTCTCGGGCTTGGGACCTCGGAATTCGATTCCGGGCATACGCCCGAGTCCTATATTTTCCTACGGACCCTCCAGGACCCTCAAATCGGGTCCGAGTCTGTTTACCCAGAATGTTGACCGAAGTCAAATTTATTCATTTTAATATCAAAACTTAGCATCTTTTCACAAAATTTCATATTTAAGCTTTCCGGCTACGCACCCGGACTGTGCATGCAAATCGAGGCAACCCTAAATGAGGTTTCCAAGGCCTTGGAAGCACGGAATGGGTAAGAAAATGGGTGATAACCCTTTGGGTTGTCACAGGGGGGCAGAGTTGAGCAATTAGGACAAAATGGCAAAGAACCTTAGACCCTAGTGTGTCAGAGTTTTCAAGGGCTTCAAGAACCTAAGAGTAGTGCTCACACTAGGGAGGTTGATAGATGAGACTTAGGTGGGGGCCTTGGCTTTCAGCCAGCCCAGAACTAAACTCATAACAAGAAACAACCAATGAAAAATAGTAGTAAAGCAATAGGTTTGGAAAAGCATTTGCAAACACTATAAGATGATCACATAATGAACTCAAGAAGCAAACTAACACATTGGGGCATATGATAAGAAATAAACACCCTAGGATTGCAGAGTTAACAGTCAAGGGCCTTAGACTAGTAAAACCAAGTAATGGAACCATTTTAGAACTTAAAGGATCAGATTATACCAAACTCAGGACTAAACAGTATAATACAAACAAGATCAAATATCATAGAGGGCATCAATCAAGGAAGATTAGTTTAAAGGATAACAGGTTATTAGAGATACAGATTGGACATGGTAAGAACACCTAGAGTGGCAACCATAGTCATAGGAGCATACTACACTTAGAGTAAAGGTCTTAAACAAGTTAGGGCATGCTAATAACATCAATTAATCACTAGAAGTTCAGAATTAGGCAGAGAACATGGATTAAACCATATAATCAAGGTAGAACGTTCGAATTATCAACAACACTAAACTAAGCATGCGTCATTCTGTCCAAATTAACTAAGTTAAGTGCAAAGACATTATTAGGCTAGCAATTATAGGCAGAATCACACATAAAGAGAGTAAGGGAATACATTAAGCCATGCAGTTTCAGGGAATATGCTAACATAATAGAGTAAACATCACGAGGGTTCAGAAACTAACCAGTGATTGTTCAACACACAAGAAAAGAACAATGGTAAGGACCTAGAGTCTCGAGTGTGTCAAGTTCCCAAGGGTTTCAAGAACCCAAGGCAGTGCTCATACCCAAGAGATGGTCAGAAGAGTAGAAATCTGGTGGCCTTGGCTTTCACCCCGCCAAGAGCCAAACAAAACAGAATAGTAAAAGAATACAGAGTAAAACCTCAGTATTTTAGTGAGAGATTTTAGTGATTTTCTTTGTCTCCCAATAAAGGGAAAGGGAATGGGTTTATATAGTGGTAAAATCAGTACATAAGTAAGGAAATACAATAAATCAAACCATAAAAGGAAAGTAAAACACAAAGTCAATTGAAATCGGAATAGGAGAAGAAGCCGGTAAACCCTAGCTTTTTAGGAAAAACAAAAATTACTTGAATATACACAAAAAACAATAGCATAGGACGAATATAGACACAAATAATACTCAAAATCAAAAAATGGAACCAATTTTGGTTAGATTTGAAGAGATCTATAAACCCTAGTTTTAGGGTTAGTAAGACTCAACAAAAAATACACAAATATTGGTACTCGCAATAGAACAAAGGATGAATATAGATAGAATAACAGAAGATCAAGGATTTGAACCGATTTTGGTTCGATCTTTGTGGAGATTTGCTTGCCATGTTTAGGAAAGCAGTATAGGAGAGTAACCAGTACCCGGAGAAGGTCATATATGGCAAGTAGTAGTCATAGAATCCCATATTAGACGGGATTATGAGAGGATTTAGGGAGCGGCGGCTAGGGTTCTTAGGAGGGAGAAGGGAGATGATGGCTATTAGTGCGCCGGACGGGGGAGAATAGGATTAGGGTTGGGTGGTTGGGTAGTTAAAGGGGAGGGTTTGATATGGGTTGTTGATCTCAAAGATCAACGACCACGATTAAAAGGTAGTTGGGTCGGGTTATTAGAAACGGATCGCGACCGGGTTAGGGGTTAGGTTAATTTGGCTTGGACTGGGGTATTTGGGCCAGTGTATTAGTTATTTTGGGCCATTGCTTGGTCCGAAAATGGGTTCAAGAGTGGGCTAGTCTTTAAATACCCCAAAATTTTATCAAAAATAATTTATAAAAATACTTAATAAATAAAATAAATTATTATTTATACACTGAAATACTTAAAATAATAACTTTGTATTATAAATATATAAAAATTCTATTTTGACACAAATAATATAAAATGAAGAGCATTTAGGTATGAATATAGGTCATTATTGCAAAATTATATAAATAGTGCTAACGTAATTATATGAAAGTAAATAAAATATTTGAAACATATATTATAGGTGCAAAAATAATAATTTTAGGTAACTAAGTTATCACAAAATAATTTAAAGGGATAATTAGTAAATATTTATATAATTTAAATGCACGAAAAATAATTTAAACATCTAAGAATTATGGGAAATGTAAAAAAAATGCTTGTATAGGTGTGTAAACTAAATATTGATGTAAATATACTATTTTGAATGTGTGTGTGCATATATATATGAGGAAAAAATTGAGTATCAGCAATAATGATAAAATAACAGTAGATAAAATGCATTCTAAATTGAATAAATTGTTGTTTCTATTCGCATTCATTTCAACACATGATAGCTCCCTATAATTTTTTATATATTAAATTATTCTGGTAAAATATTAACTCAAAATTAATCATTTTTAGACTTTGCATCATTACCTATGGATTTTTTCTATGATGTAGGGAAACCTCTTTATTTCAAATCTCTAAAATAACAAAAGATTTAACTTTTTAATTTGTTTTATTTGAAAAGTATTTTTGCGATTTATGTGTTTTCAATATTAGGTAAAACATAATAATTTTAAAATTACAGTAAGGCATCTAAGGACTTTTGTGGAGCGAGTTTTTTTTTTCATTGAGTTATCTAATGGAGATTAATATTCATTATTTTCAAGAATTTATCATTTTTAAACTTTTATTTTATAACCCAAACACATTATGTAATTTTTTAAAATTGTGTACCCTTTAAAACGATTTTTGCCCTTTAAAACGATTCTAAAATTTCAACGCCAAGAAAAGAGAGATTTTTGCAAAGTTGTAAGGAAACAAAATAATGCCGTGTCTAAGAAACTACAAGTTGGTTTTTACGAAAAATAAACAAAACGTTCCCATTAGATTTTATGTAAGGATATCAATGCTTCTCTAAAACGAACCTTTCAAACCGAATATTAGGTTTTTCTTAATAAGATCATAGGTTTGATATAAATCTACATCATAATTAGGATAATTTTTTATTTTTAAATAATATCAAAAACTATCGAACTGAACCAAACTGAATAAATTTATATGTATATATTATATGTATTAAGTTTAAAAATAACAAAGTATTAATGTAATACTAATATAATTGCAATTAATTTTTCTAATATATTAAATTTGGAAATTAATTAATATATTGACCATTAAACTTTTTCTTATCTGGACTAGATAAAAACATCTAATATTTAAGAATTTAAAATCAAATAAGATTTTATTTATAATAATTTTTTTCCTATTATTTAGAATTTTAAATTATCTAATATTTATAGACAGTTTATAATTGAACGTATTGAAGATTCCATTTTAGGAAAAAATTCTATTTATAAAATAAATATCAAAAGAAATAGATATATACTAATTTAATTTAAAAAAATGCTCTTAATTTGGACTTGCTTGCTTTTAAATATTAATCGTATAAACTAACTTTGATATTATGTGATAGTAATCGTTTGGATCATTTGTTGTTGAACTTTATTAACTTATTCTTCAAAAATGTTAAGATACAATATTTCAAAGATAAATTCTTTGAAATTTGAATTTAAAGTTGTCTCATGCGTATTACATTGTATTCGTGCTAATCATTTGAAAGCTTATATTTGAATTTTTGGTTGTAAAACGTAAAACTTACAAAGTATACGATAAATACTCATAAGAACTTAAAGTTTTTCATAATTTTTAGTTTTATAACTTAAATATAATTTTTAATAAAAGATTATTCTTTAAGATGGATACACGCGCAACGCGCGTATTTTAAAACTAGTTTTAAGAAAAGTGTGTCATGGTGTATTCTTAAATGCTAAAATGAAATTATTTTAGTTTTATTTCACAAAACGGTTCCAAACGAATATTGTAAATTTTTCGAAAAGATACAAGCATCAAAAGGAATGAAAGTATGGTTGAAAACCTATCTTTAAAATTTTATTAATCATAGGAGTTTAAATAGCCACATAAATGAAGTACACTTCTCCTACAATTAAAGTACTAGACACTATAACTGAAAAATTAAATATTTCAATTATATTAAAGGACGAAGACCATTAGCAAAATATCGTTTGTCTTTTTTACTTTTAAAAAATATGTTATACATTGGATAAAATAGTAAATTAGTTATTTCCTAATTTTTAGGACTTTAAATTAGTTAAGATTTGGATCATTAAATTCTCCCTTATTTAAAATATGTATATCTTTGTATAACTATATTAAATGCAATAATAAATCTCCTTTTATAAATAAACTTTAGGAGTTTGAGATCATTAATGAATTTACCATTTTTATTTCTAAACAAAGAAAGTTCAACATTAAAAGTCTTTATGAATGGAACCAAATTTAAAGCCTACGAATACCACTTAAGGGCGGATAGACCGTCCATGCTAGATTGAGATCTGCAGGGTGACGGGTACTTTCTAAAATACCTACCAAATCCGGTGGCTTGTGTTCACCTAAATACGAAACTCCGAAAGAAATTCTTTTCTTTTCCCATTGATTCCATCAAATGACTCAACGTGTTTCATATATTAACTTATGTAAAGTTGAACAACCCGAAAACGTAGATAGAGGGGCATTTGCATCTATACCTAATTTTTAGGTCATCTTTTAACCTATATCTGCTTTGCAAAAAAATTTATAAGTATACCCACTTTTGGGTAACTTCAAATATACGGGCCTAAAGTAGCAAAAATTTATGTTTGAAGTTTGAACTTCAGAATTTTTTGCCTGAAGTGTAGCTTTATCAAAGCAAAAATTCAAATATTTTTGCCTGAAGTTTGGCCTGACTTGCAAAGGCAATCACGCAAACTTCACTTCATAGTGTAAGAGCAAACTTCAGTTTAATTGTGTATGTCCAAGTTTGAAATTCAGAATTTTTTGCTTGATGTGTAGCTTTATCAAAGCAAAACTTTAGATATTTATAGTGCAAAAGTAATTGGGAAAACTTTACTTCATAAGCAAACTTCATACAAATTAGTCTGAAGTTCTTTAATTTGCAGTGCAAACTTCAGGACAAAATCAGCTTGTTATATTTGAACTTCAGATCGTGCAAACTTCAGACAATTTGTAGTGCAAATTTCTACATCAGGTACATCATATCCAATGAATAATACTTACACAAAGTCTGATGTGTTTGAGAGAGAAAAGAACAGGAAGAGAAAAAAAAAAAGAGGAGGAAGAAAGGAGCGTATAGGTCAGGAGGAAGAAGAGGAAACGTCTGAAGTTATCAAAATTAAGGTATATGTTAAATAATTTTTAAAATATGAGCATAGATTAAATGAGTAATACCAAATAAAATATCCCGTGCAATTTTACAAACGTAGGCACCAAAATGGGAAGTCCAAACTCGTCACTATTTAATTTTGAGCTTTATTAGAATAATAAATGGAACTATAAATTGGGCGTCAATATGTAACTGTATACTCATTATCATCATTTTCCCAAAATCATCATTTAAGTTTTCCGTTATATTTCAAAGTTTTAATTAATTAAATTTTATGCATTAAATTTTTCACTATTTGAATTGTATATAAATTTTTAATATTAGATATATTATATGCATTATTTTTCTTATTTAAATTATGTTAAATTTTATTTTATAACTAAAACATAATTTTAATATAACATTTATATATTCATTTTAAATACATTTAACACAGGGTACACGCCCAAAGCCCATGTCCTAAAATTAGTTTATATAAATGTAATACACATAATGCATACAATTTATCCAAAAAAAGGTTCTGCCAAATACCTATATTTTGAAGTTTTTTGAAAACTTTGAATGTGAATGTAGACCTCCTTTTCTTGCAATTCCACCTCCAATCTTGTTTTATGCCACAAATTTACTTTGAAGTTTTGTGTTTTTTGGAAAAAGAAAAAAAAAATAGCCTTGTAGGTTCTAATGGCGAAAATTATTTTAGAAAAGGGAGGGGGGACCCTGCAACCTACTTTTGAGGAGGTAAGCTCTCCCCTTTCATTGCTTCTCTCTTCACAGTTCATGGTTTCAACTTTCAATCAGTTCACCAAATTGAGGAAATTTTTTGTTAGTTCTCTGAATCAAGAATTGATTTTTCTCCATATTTGTGGTCATACTGCTAAAATCACGTATATGATTAACAAAGCCTGAATCTTTTTCTGTTTTTTCTTATTGTTTAATGCAAATTCCGAACCCCATATGCTGATTTTTTTGAAACTAAGGGATTTTCAGTTGTTAGGTACCAAATTGTTGGTCCTCTGGTAAAGAATTGATTTTTGTTCATATTAATGGCCACAGTGCTAAAATCACGTATGTGATGAGAAAAGCTGAGTCGTTTCTGTTTTCTTTTCTTGTTTAACCCGAATTTCAAAAGCCCATATGCTAAAATACAATGAACTTGGTGTACCATGTCGTCTAAAAATTTAAACTTTTATATGTTTCACTGCTTCTTTTTCTGACAGATTGTAAAATTTAGAAGATTTTGTTGGCCTTGTGAATCAAGAACTGAAGTTTTCCTTTTAGATAAGGTAGATAAGGTAGTCATAGGGCTGTATTCAGTCGGGTGATGAACGAAGCTCAAAACTTTTCTCTTTTCTTTAATCCTTACTTTTTTATCACACTTTCCAAACTCCATGTGCTGATTTTTGAAAAAGAAACCAATGGATATAGAATAAACATGATCCTTGTAGAAATGTGTGACTGCCTCATCTTAAAAGCTTAAACAGTTAGAGATGTGACGCTTGTTTTTGCTCGATCTTGTCATTTTATATGATGGGATTTTACTGGAGGCAAAGTTTGGGATGTTAAGTTGACTTATGTATTATGTTAGTGATTGTAAAACTAACTGGTAATGATTGAAAATTTAGTTTGATGAAGAGAAGACACATCAAAGTTTAAAATGTTAAAACGCCGACTTCTTGAAAGTTGTGAGAGTTATATATAAAATGATTGGTTCAAATATTGTGGAACATCTCAATAATAAGAGTATCACATAAATTAGAAAGGAAGGAGTATTTGTTTTAGGCGATCTTTGAACCTCTGCCTACTTTGATACCATGTCAGACTCTGTGTACTGTCATCTAAAGGCAAGACACCTTTTGTTTATTTAAATTAGGTCTTTGCAACAAAAGAAAGCTAGTTGCAAATGGAATTTTGCCCAGACTGTTCAATGTTACTGCAATATGAGTTGCCTCATATGGAACGTCCAGCCAGATTCTTTTGCCCTTCGTGCCCTTTCGTTTGTAACATAGAGAGCCGGGTAAGATAATCAGAAAAATTTGTCATAATTGATACTGCTTGATAGCTTTTAGTTCCTTTGATTATCCGTTCAGTTAGTTTACTTTTTTTAATTACACCTTTTTTATAGCTTAAGCTGAAGAAAAAGCAACCTTTAGTAAAGAAACAAATGGATCCAGTGATTTCGACAGATGACATGGAGAATGCTTCAACAGCTGAAGGTCTTAGCACTTTCTATACCTATAGCTTCTTGGTATTTTCATGATTTGCTGCCACTGCTTTCGCTTTTATGTTTATGATTTAGTTGTTCGATGAGTTAATATTGTCCTCTGACTAATAGAATATGTCTTGACCAGCTTTTCCTCATCTAAAATTAATAACCAAATTATTGCTGATTATTTCTGAAAAACCTTCGGAGTACTAATAGTTAGAGAAGAAAGATGTGCATATATAATATGCATGTTTGATGATGTACGTGACTTTTGATTTCTTATAGCTATTTTCTAAAACATGCCAAAAAGTGAATTTATGTTCTTATAAATTGTTGTCCAATGAGTTTAATGGGCTTTAGAACTATAACTGGCTCTTGACTGCTTATATTACAAGGATAAAGCAAAGCTTAAAGTATCAGTAAATATTGGCCCCCCTTCTAAGCACTTGTAATGGCTTGAATGTTCTGATAAGATTATATATTACTGGAGTAATAACTAATAACTATATTATCATTTGACAGCTGATATTTTGTTGGTTGTGTCATTGGCCATATATTTGATGTTTTCTTTTACAGAGATTTATCCTCTCAATTAGTTTGTAGTTGATTCTTACGTACGTGTGTACATATACATATATTGAGGTAAGTTTGATACAATCACTTTGACAGTTTAAAATTAAAGAATGCCGGTATGAAATTGTGATAGTAATACTTGGTTCTATGTAATATCATAAGGTTTTCTGGTCAAAGGAATCCACCTTAATGCTTGGGCTGACTCCTTTGTGTCCCTTTTTTGCCTTGCTCTATATACAGATGCAACTTTGGCAACACTATGGCGTGCCTTTATTCTTTCAATATTTGTCATGCTGCATATTGTATAAGAATACAGATGGTGCGCCAAAGTTTATTCTCCAACATAAAGTTCACCTTTGAATGGAATAGCTGTCTGCTTAGTGGTTATTTTATGTCATATTGGCAGACTACACACAACTTTTACAAGTTGCTAGGGGGCAGGGCTTACATCAGTCTTCTCATTTTTGCTCGATTTGCCAAGCCTTTAAGATAAAGTCATTGTGCTTGCAATACTAATTTTTGGACAATCTAATTCACACTTTTCTTGAAAGGTTATAGCTTCAATTTCTTTTCTCCTAGGTTCATTTTTGCTGTTCTTCCCTATTTTGTCCTTTTCTATATTTGTCGATGAAGATGCTATATGAACAAGAGGATTCACCTAATTAATGCTTTGATGAGTTGGTCTGAAGAAAAACGAAATATGTATTTTTCTGAAAGGCCAGGTACTTGCGAGCCAATAGTATCAGATTTTTTTATCTTGTCTTTAGTTCAGATGAGGGGTACTAATTAACAGCTATGAGTTAGAAAATTTAAGATCCGAAAGTACTGCTCCTTCTTTCCCATGGTGTTTGACTTAATTTCTGTTGAGTATTCTACAGAGATCTCTTTGCTAAAAAGGCAAATATTACCTGGCAATATTACCGTCTTGACGAAGTCAAACTAATATGTAATAACACCCTCTATCCAAATTAACTATGATTCTTTGTTTAGGGTGTCTCAAAGTTGTGTTCACTTCCTGACTCTAATTGTTTCTTTATGGTTTTTGACACTTGTGTTATTCTACTATCAAAAGAGCAACATGCACCTATAAGAAAGTATAGAGTCTTCAAATTACAGAACATTCAGATTTTTTTCTTTTAATCTTTGAAAATCAACGCAAACCAAATGAAATGAGATATAAAGAGAACATTCTGAATTGGTAGTTTTGTATTTGTAATGTTCACGATCTTGTGCATGTAAAAGAAGATTCTTAGTGTTTTTTGTTTCTCAGAAAGAGAAACTTCTTTTTTGTATACATGTGCGTGCGTGTGTGTTCAGTCTTTTTGTGATTCACTTTCTAATTGAACAAGTCCAAGAGATCTTTTGAATGGTAGTAGCAAGTGTTATGGTGCTTGAACTTTAGCACTACAGTTGTCTGAAAAACACGTGCTTTGCTATTTTTGTTTTAGACACCGCACAACAATGTAGGGCTGATATGCATTGTTTTCTCTTGCCTTTTGCTGTATTATTCGTTCTTGGCAGTGCCGTGTCCAGCATGTGGTTACAGGGAAGCAGCATATTATCAAGTGCAAATAAGGTCAGCAGATGAGCCCATGACTACTTTCTACAAATGCAAGAATAAGATGTGTGGCAACAATTGGAGAGAAGACTAAAATAGTTTGGGAAAATTGTATCCTTCAATAGTTTGCTGGATCCTTTGTGCAAGGGCCATGCTTATCTTCTCTGCACCATTCCAATTTTGTCGGATGTCCCTTGCTTGGAAATTTTGTTTGAATGCTGTTATAAGGTGCTTATGTGGTGCCTAACTGCTTGGATTTTGTAGTGTTTTACTTCCCAATTGAACAATTACTGTTATGAACTAAATTAGCTTGTAGTACAACAACAAAATTTGTAGATTACAGGAATTTTTGTTCTAACTTTAGTAATCTGGCTCTGATTCTCATTGTACTAAATTCAGTTTGAGACAGTCCAATGTGCTTGAGAAGAGGCTTTTAAAGTATCTAGTGCTCAATGCAGTTTGGCTTCTACTCTGAAATTGCAGTATGCACCGAGTTTCCGCTCTGTAATGGATAGTAAAGTTGGTAGTGTCTTCAAGTATTGATAGTGTTTAAAAAGCTAAAAATCCAAAAAACTACAAGGTATATAGGGCTTCAAGCATAAGAGGACAGTGCATGCTTCTTCAAAGTGAAGTGCACAGTTCACTGGAATTACATAAATTGTTCTAGTTCTGCCTTGTGGTCATATTAATTGGTTCTCACAGCACCTCAACTGAATGGGGGAGAGTTAGTTTGGGGATAAACTGGCTATTATTTGGGAAATTCTTGATACAAGAATTAATCAAAATAGCCGTCTACTCAACTACTTAAATAATAGCTGATAGATGTATAATATATGTATATTACATACAGATCTTTCTATGACATCATCCTTATATAATAGTCATTCATGATAAAAGCCAAGTTTTTTTCGGATCGATTTTGTAAGTTATATTTTACTTCTCTATAACAGCAACAACTATATTTATAGCAAAACGTTTTTTGTAAAATTACACCTCTATAACAACCATGTAAAATTTTCAAGATTTTACTAACAATAATTCTAAAAATCTGCACACAATCTTGTCCATCAAACTAAGTTTACATCTCGCAAAATACATGAGATATTGAAGATCTGCACATGATATCCTTTAAGGGAAAACTTTCAGATACCCTTTTGCGAAAAGTTTGGATACTTATCTTTGTCAATTCACACGTTATATTGCTAGTACGAGAATGAAATCTACGAAACAAGCTACAATTACAATGTTCTTCCATCAATCTTAAAACACTGTGTCTTTGAATTTAAAGTTTTGCACGTTTAGTTATGAATTTATTAATAATATTAGATTTCTTTAATATTTACTTAGAGAAATTTGAGTTTTTTGAATAATTTTCTTATCTTTTACATGTAATATTAAACAAGAAAAAAAAATTGATTTTTGGATTGTCTATTTAGCAGCTAAAAATATTTAAATGTCAATCGTTGTTATAGGTGTATGACAACCATTCACTATAAAAGCCAAAAAATATCGGAACAAATGATGATGTTATGAAAAGGTTTGATTGTATTGTATATGGTCTAAACCGGGCTTGCCCATCGTACGATTAATCAAAACTGGAACATGATAGGCTAAGGTTCAACCTCGTGTTATATCGAACCATAGTGCGAAGTTAGATTGTTGAGCTCGTGACCTAAAGACCGATTAAGATCGAGATCGGCCAAGATCGAGACTAAGCAAGACAGAGATCGAGCGAGATCGAAGGAAGTTTACCGAGTCAATTAACGGAAAGCTGAAATATCCGTAATCGAGCGAGAATCACGACGAAAATCCTGACACGTATGAAGAAGAGGCGGATTAATTAGCCAATCATGAGATTTCTTACTGTATTTAGAATTGTATCAAGAGTACGACTCCCCTACTATATAAAGGGGGTTTGATCATTTGTAAGACACATTACAATTACGCAATACAAAACTATACGCTACCTTCTTTTAGCTTTCAATATTTTGTTATTATGTTCTTATATCATTAGAATCTTCACCTGGTTCGAGGGTGATTGAACTCGAGGGGTAAGGCTATTCGGTTCGTTTGGTTTGCATTTACTTCCTTTACAGTAAATTTAAATATTAATATATATATTTTCTCAATTTGTGCCAAGTTATATCACATATCCTTAAAACCACGTATAAATTCAATTATTATCCGTTTTTAGGGTAAACAGTTTGATGCCTACCGTGGGGCTAAGGATAACAGTGATTGCCTAGTATTAACCTCCGTAACACACACTATTTTACACTTATTCTTATGAGTATCTTTGATTCCAGGATCAACATGTCGAACTCTCATGCAGCACCCATACACGTAGACAATGACTTCGGTCATCATGATGAAAATGACAACATAGCACCAGGGAACGACGTACCTCTAGTTGGCGTCGATGAAGTTCAGGCTGTAGACCCAATCGATGTCAGTTTTCATGCATCCATTAATGCAAATTTGGTTGTCGACCCCGAGAGTAGAATCTGCATGGATGTTCGATCGGCCGGTCAGAGCACACATGGTGGCGAAGAAGGAAGAATCAGCCTTCGAGTGATCTTCGAGATGTTGTAGGCTCAGCAAGCCGCAATAGCACAACTCCAAAACCAGAACCGTGCACCAAGCAGGATCAAACCCGAGCCGTCCCAGGAAGTGGTTCACAGGGTCGAATCGGTGTCAAGGAAATCGAACGGAAATGAATCGGGGACCGATCCCGCGGTCATAAATATGCTCGAGGAACTAACGAAGCGAGTTGAATCGGGTGAAAAGAAGATCGAAGCAAATGACAAGAAGGTGAAAACCTATAATTCCAGGGTTGATCAAATCTCGGGCACCACCGATATTGAAGGGTTTGGATTCCAAAAAGTTCATACAAACCCCCGAGCGCAGCTCCCAAACCAATCCCCAAGAATTTCTGCATGCCCGATATTTCTAAGTATAATATAACAACTGACCCAAACGAGCATGTCACCTCTTACACGTGTGCAATTAAAGGGAATAATCCAGAGGACAACGAGATCGAATCTGTGTTACTAAAGAAATTCAGGGAGACCCTGTCAAAAGGACAGATGATATGGTACCATAATATACCACCTAACTCTATTGATTTTTTTGCCATGCTTGCATATTCTTTTGTAAAAGCACACGTCGGAGCCATAAAATTCGAGACTAGGAAGTCGGACCTCTTCAAGGTAAAGCAGAAAGATAATGAGATGCTCAGAGAGTTTGTGTCTCGGTTCCAAATGGAACGAATGGAATTACCACCGATCGCCGATGGTTGGGCCTTTCAAGCTTTCACTCAAGGACTAAATGTACGAAGCTCAGTGGCTTCATAGCAATTGAAGCAGAACTTGATTGAATACCTGGTTGTTACCTGGGTCGATATGCATAATCGGTATTAATTGAAGATTAGAGTCGAAGACGACCAGTTGAGGGCTCCCTTCGGGTCCGTTTATCCTATCAGGCCCGTCGACAGAGTCAAAAGGGACATTGATCGAGAACCAAGGTTGAACAAGGATCGATACCAATCGTATAATGGAGTTCGTAGGGGCAACGAACCTGGGCGCAACCCTGTACGAGGTGAAAGGAGAAATGATCGAGACCAAAGCTCTAGAGGGCTCATGAGCAAGAATGGTTTTGACGGGTATGCCTAACCTAAAGAAGCACCACGACTGTCAGAATATAACTTCAATGTTGACGCCTCTGCCATTGTGTCGGCTATCATACGCATCAAGGATACTAAATGGCCTCGACCTCTACAGACCGATCCATCCTAGAGAAATTCTAACCAAATGTGAAAGTATCATGGCACCCATGGCCACAGAACAGAAGATTGCAGACAGTTGAGAGAGGAAGTAGCCTAGTTATTCAACGACGGGAACCTTCAGAAGTTTCTAAGTGATTGAGCCAAGAATCATTTCAGGAACATAGATTCCAACAGAAAGAACGAGCAAGAAGAACCGCAACACATCATTCACATGATTGTCGGAGGGGTCAATGTTCCCCAAGGACCATCGTTAAAACTCACCAAGGTGTCGATCACAAGGGAGAAGCGAACTCAGGATTACATACTAGAAGGAACCTTGTCCTTCAACGACGAGGACGCAAAAGGGATCATGCAGCCCCATAACGACGCACTGGTAATATCTGTACTCATGAATAAGACTCAAGTTAAACTTGTTTTAATTTATCCAGGTAGTTCGACCAACATCATTCGGTCGAGGGTCGTAGAACAACTCGGCTTACAGGATCAAGTTGTATCTGTGGCCCAAGTGCTTAACGGATTAAACATGGCATGTGAAACTACTAAGGGCGAGATAACTTTGCTAGTGAACATGGCCGGAACCATCCGGGAGACGAAGTTCCATGTGATCGAGGGAGACATGAGGTATAACGCCCTGTTCGGGAGGCCATGGATCCACAACATGAGGGCAGTGTCCTCGACCCTTCACCAGGTTCTAAAATTCCTGACACCAGATGGAATCAAAATAGTCTACAGGGAGAAACCCGCCGCAAAGGAAATGTTTGTCATTGACGAAGTGATTCTGGTATCGGCACTCTCATCGACAAAGGGGTCAAACTCGAAAGGGAAAACAGGAGGCCAAATAGCAATCGTAGACACTTGCATCGACCCAACTAGAGAAGAAGGGGACTGACGAAGATGATGATTATGGGGTCCCTCGATCCTTCATATCCCCCGATGACTCCGACTCCACCAGATCAACACTCGAAGAGCTGGAGCAAGTCATACTAATCAAACATCTGCCCAAACAAAAGGTATACCTGGGCACGGGGTATACTAATCGAACCCCAACAACGCCTTAACCCAGAAAGGCAATAAAGCAAGGTTTGTGCGAACCCTCGAACACAACCTTATTGTTTCATGCTAAGGCATTTCAACCTTTGTGAATACAAATAATAAAGCAAAGGAAAAATTTAGGAGCCGAAAGGGAAAGAGAATCCTTATATATATATATATATATATGTATATATATATATGTATATATATATATGTATATATATATATGTATATATATATACACACACATATATATATATATATATAGATACAATAATGTTTTAAAAAGTCCATATTAGCCTAATACAAAAATTTACAACGCCCGAAACGACCTTAAAAAGATGCAAAAGAAAGCAAGAATACAAAGGCCTAAGTGGCCTGGTCTTCATCAGAGGTAGCATCTCCATCCTCGGGACCTTCCCCGTCTTCGGACTCGCTCAAGCTCTCGGAGTCTTCCTTAGGAAAGGCCAGCTTCCGGGCCATGGCTTCCTCTGCTTTGGCATTATCGATTTCGGCCGTAATATCGAAGCCTTGAGAATAAACTCCCTCGGGCGCTTCCCTTCGAGCTTGACATTTAGCATGACCCACCATGCTCTTGGCCTTCGTCTGGATGGCCTCGACATCGACCTTAAACTGGGCCACTTTAGCATGAGCTTTGGTGTTGGCCACATCCACCTCAGATCTGACCACTTCGAGTTCATTGGCCAAGTTTGTCTTATCAGAAACAACCAAGTCCAACTGAGATTGAAGCTCCTTGATCTTCTCCACCTACACCAAGGCCTTCTCTTTTTCATCTTGGATCTGGGTTTCGGCCGACTCCAATTGTGCTTGGACGGTTTCCTTTTTCGAGGCTAAGATGTCCATGTTCTTTTTAAACTCTTCAGCCTCGGCCTGTATCGCATCTACTTGCGTCTGGAGCCGCCCGATTTGTTCGAGCCTCTGGCTTGCATACAGGATCGGATCGTTAGTTACTATCTCTAATTCATCTTCACTATCATGAAGCACTCGAAATACCTGCTCGGCCTTCTCGGTATGCTCGTCTCGTGTTGTTATTAAATCAGCCTGAAGCTTCTCACTGAGAAGCTTGTAGGTGTCACTTTTCTCGATGAGTGCTCGGACCTCAGCCTCGTGCTCCTCTCGAATCCAGAAGAAAGCTTCGTGATGCAATAGTGAAGCCTACAAACACAAAAAAATATGTTAGAACTATACACGACTTCAAGCTTAAAATAAACAAAGAAGTGACCCTCGAACTTACCCGGTTCAAAGCATGTTGGGCCTCGTTAAATAGGCAAGGCACCTCCACCGCATTCACCACGTCTTGATCTTCCTCAGTCACCAAATATCTGAGGTAGCTAGCAACCCCCACAGGGGAGGAAAATACTCGGGCATCCTCGGAGACAAAAAAAGTTATAGACCGCCTGCGATCGGGGTCAACACTTGGGGCTAGGAATTGACCTACCAGTTTTGAGATCGATGGAGACCCAGTAGCACCCAATGAAGGTACTTTATTTGGCACCGGCAAGTCGCCGAGTCTGGCGACATCTTCCGAAGCGGTAGACTCAAGTCCATCTAGGAAGCCATGAATGTCGACCACCCTGTGACGCATCTCGTAAGAACGGCTTTCTAACATGCCGGCCTCACGAATCATGGCGTCCGAAATTTGAGAGGAGCCAGAAAGGTCGATCACTCCGAGATTATCCCTCGGGATATCTTTCGCAGCTGGAGATGTGTCGCCCCTGGTCTCTCTCTCGACCCTCTTGGGGACTTTGGTCACTGCCTCTTCTACGACCTCCATAGTTCGAGGTATCTCAGAGTCACGTCTCACTCGGGCCACCAGCTCATATTTTTATTCTTCTTCTTCGGACTCGTCCCTCAACTGATTGATCGAGTCCGATGAGAGTTCTCAGGCTTCCTCGGTCTCTTCCTCTTTTCCGAGCTTGGGGAACTCGGAGCCCCTTTCCTTTTCTTCTCTTTGGCCTGCTTTAGGGTAGATGGTTGGGGAAGGAATTCTTCATCACCAGATGGGGACCTCATTGCAACGTCCTTCTCGAGGCCTAAAGAAATGAGTAAGCTCGATAAGAAGCCCAAACGATAACCATTCTGAGAAAGGAACTTACCATGATTGTGGGCCTCTCATCGACCCTTCGATAAGTCCATCCAAATCACATTCGAAGTATGGTCTATGTGATACCAGGCCCTCAACCCATTGCTTGAGTTCTGAAATTGGATCTGGCATCTAGGCCACGGCTGCAACACCAAAAATATATATGAGGAAAGAAGATAAGAAGTAAAACAACAAAATTGAACATTCAAGGTGAAGTACTACTCACGATTCATATTTCATTTCTCAGGAAACGACATGTCTTCAGCAGGGATCAGGTCTGAAGTCCTTATAAGGACAAATCGGCCCATCCAACCACGATCATGAGCCTCGTCTATGCTCGATAATGGGGCCTTGCAGGCCCAGCGAGCAAGCTTGATCAGCCCTCCTTGATAGAGTTGGGGACTGTAAAGGCGCATGAGGTGATTGAGGGTGAAATGACATCCCTCGATTTTGCTTACGAAGAATCAGAGGAGAATCACTATTCTCCAGAAGGAAGGATGGATCTGGCCAAGGGTCACGTCATACCTCTTACAGAAGGCAATGATGACAGGGTCTAAGGGACCTAACGTGAAGGATAAGTGTAAACACTTAGAAAACCCTCCACGTGGGTAGTGATCGATTCCTCGGGCAAAGGAATTACCACATGTTTTTTGTTCCAGATTCATTCCTCTTTAACTTCGGTGAGGATGTCTTCTGTGATTGTGTATCCTTGAGACCGGCTCATATCTGCCCGGTACCGAAGAGGTTTTTTCGACCTTAAAATTAGTGATAGTTGGGCACGCTGCCGGAACGACCTCAAGATGAGGCTCCGCTGCATCTTTACCACCGGCGGATCGTGATGAAGAAACGGCCTCCTTTTGCAGTACAATTTTGGAAGTTTTCCCCATTTATGAACAAGAGAAAAGAGAATTAAGATAGTATGCAGTTTGATAAGAGTTCAAGAAATTTGGGTACGAAAATTTTAAAGCAAAGGGATTTTTTTGAAGAAAAAGCAAGAGTAGGGAGAGCTTTGAGCGTAAAAGTTTGAATGAGAAAAAGCTAGGGTGTTTATAGGTTGATGGTGACGGTTCAGAACCGATAGTGGCCGACCAGCGTCTGACAGTCATTTAATGCCATGGTAACTGGACCGATGTAACGTTTTGGTATCCATTTGTTGCTTGTGTCATAGTTGGGTTCGTCACTTACTTCATTGCCCATCGAGATGGAGTTCGGAAATTCATATCGTTTCTTGTCATCTTCTTTCCGAGAAACGAGGGTACTATCTGTAGACAATCAAAACAGGGCTTGCCCTTCGTACGATTAATCGAGACTGGAACATGATAGACCAGGTTCAACCTCATGTTATATGAACCATAGTGCGAAGTGAGATTGTAGAGCTCGTGACCTAGAGAAGGATCAAGATCGAGACCGGCCAAGATCGAGACCAAGCAAGACAGAGATCGAGCGAGACCGAAGGAAGTTTACTGAGTCAAATAACAAAAAGATGAAATATTCGTAATCGAGCGAGGATCACGGTGGAAATCCCAGCACGTATCAAGAAGAGGCCAATTAATTAGCCAATCATGAGATTTCTTATTGTATTTAGAATTGTATCAAGAGTAGGGCTCCCCTACTATATAAAGGGGGTCTGGTCATTTGTAAGACACGTTACAATTACGCAATACAAAGCAATGCATTGCATTCTTTTAGCTTTCAATATTTTGTTATTCTGTTCTTATATCATTAGAATCTTCACCAGGTTCGAGGGTTAAGGCTATTCGGTCCGTTTAGTTTGCATTTACTTCTTTTACAGTCAATTTCAATGTTAATATATATTTTTTCTCAATTTGTGTCAAGCTATATCACGTATCCTTAAAATCACATATAAATTCAATTGTTATCCGTTTTTAGGGTAAATATATATATGTATATATACGTATAAATAGTGTATAGTCTACTTTTAACGACTAGGAAAAGTAAACCATGTATCCGAGTGACTATTTGTGTAAAGATCCCATATTTAATAATGGGTATTGGAGAATTATGACCATTATAGAGATATCAAGCAAATTAGGCAACTAATTATGTCAATTTAAGCGCTAATACTTGTGGGTAAGCCGGCGTGACTCTGGCATTTTTCCCCATCTTGAAGTGACTTTATGTTAGCTAGGTTATTTGCATTCTTATCGCCATATAGAGCTTTAGTTGTTACATATAAAAATTAAGTATAATTTGATCGGCATTGGAATTGATATTTGGATTCAATAGTGAAGGTAGCAATCATGGTTGAACAACTTAAAAATCCTAACCAAATTCATGTTTCAAGATGGTGACAATGACGATGAATAAGCCAGTCAATGGGGGCAGCATTGTTTGTGTGAAAATATTGTGATACCACCTATGTCACGATTCAAAGCTAAGCTAGGGAGTTATGATCGCATCCAATATTATTATTAGAGTTGAACGAATCCTTATTCAAGTCTAATATCATATAAGAGACCAATATCTCGACACGCATACGACCATAATACTAGGAGATTCAAATTCAAAGTACTTATGAGAAGTTATAATTAATTAAATCTTCCATTATTAGGGCAAAAGTGAATATTAACAAACAAAAAAAAATCTATAGAAAACTCAATGTCATGTATAATGGAAATACTAGTGACAACCGCACATGGACAATGGAACAACATAGAAGACATTTCATAAACTCGTGAACTCTCATTTCAACTAATTAGGCACTCTGATGATTAATCTAAGCTTATTCTAATGTTGATGAGTCATTAACCAATAGAAAATTATCATTTGATTGCCTATAGATTACTTTTCTTGTTTTCTTGTTTCTTTCTTTAAATTAATCCATCTTAGTTACTAGTCGTTTTCCGCTAATTGTGACACGTACATCAACAAAAGCACGATTAATTATTTGATTTCCCACTAAACTTCTTGGTAATGAGACAACAAAAACGGAGAGGTAAAAAAGTAATCATCATTCTTATCCTATAGTTTGGCCATAACAATTATGGTTTTACCTTAGATACTTGATAAAAAACAATAAATATTAGTACTCTTTTTTTTTCATGACCTCAACTATATTGAAAAATAATCACCTGGCCTATAAAGGTGACATCTCAATCTATTTATATCTGTTTATCTATATTTATATTTTATATTATTATAAAGTATGAATACAATATCAACTTATAAAAATAACCTTATAATATTAAGCATAATAACTCATAATAAAAGGACATACAGAATTCTAAATACTAATCTTATAATCCTATTAGTTTTAGGACATAATATTACACATTGCGAATCCTACGTGATTACATTTAGGAATCCTAGTAGTATAATTACTTTCGGACTGTCTAATTCATATAAAATTGAGCAAGTAAATATCTTTAGTCATGTAATTCTATTACTTTCAGAATAGACTTCATAAAAATTTTCTATTACTAATTTAATTCGAAAATGTATTATAATGTCCTATTACTAATTTAATTTGAGAATGTATTATATTGTCCAACTTCCTTTAGAAAAAGGAGAGCCTAGGCTATTATAAAAGCAAAAATACAATATTAATATACCAAAATAGTCCTAAATTATTAAACGAAAGAACTCATAGGAAGAGGATATAAGTATAACAACTAATTTTTTGGACTACAATACCTTCTATGCTAATTTTTAATATTTAAGATTTTAAAATTAATAAATTTTGTCTATTAAATTCTTATCAGAAATATGTTGGAAGATCTAATAAAATCAATTTCATAAGAATCCTTAGTATTGGCAATATATTATCACTCCATAATGTCTAATAGTAAAAACAAAAAAAGTAAAAGTAATATTAAATGGACTGCATAAAGCGTTGAAATTGAGAGAAAAAATTACCCCCACGATAATATATTTTTATATTATATTTGAACTATTTTTCTACCAAAATAATATTTTTTGTGTAATATTGAAAAATACTCAATTATTATACAACAACTAAGAAAATATTTAAGAATATAAATGCGTGAGAAAGAGAAAAAAATAGTTGGTAAGAGTCAATTCCACTAATGACTCTACAAACATAAGGATCTAAGAGTGAAATGTAATATCAATCTTTTACTCTTTGAAAGTAAAATTTATGGTGGATAAAATTATAATTACTATTAAATATTCAAAACAAGAGATGAACAAATATTAAGATTTGAATCAGCATAGAAAAATTATTTCTTATGTTAAAACCAAATAATTAAATCTTTTAATTAAATATTAAGCAAGAGAATTCAATTCAATTATTTTTTAAATTCATCATATGAGTACAATTCTTATTCAAGTTTAAAAAAAATCTTGGGTTACATAAATTTATTCCACAAAAAATGCGTTAGAACACAGGGTTAGTATATTATTAAGAATCAAAATGACATAAAAGTGTGAGAGGAAGCACAATCAAAGCTAAATCCTAAACAAGAACAAGCTTTCAGACTATATTGTCACGATTCAAAATCCAACTAGACGTGATGGCACCTAACCTCACCCACTAGGTAAGCTAAATAACAACAATCTGATTCAATTAATATTTAAGTGACGCTAATACACCCCCCAAGGATTGATAATACAAATCATGAGCTTCTACGATTAGAATTTACAAAGCTGGTGTAAAATAAAAATATGTCATCTGTTTGAAATATACATGAAAAGATTTTAAAATTCTAAAGCTACCTAGAACAAGAGACAACTGTGACTGGATCATAGGTACATCTTCAATGCTAGCTCCCACCATGTACAGCAACATTAATATCCAAAATCTGCATGCAAAGTGCAGAAGTGTAGTATGAGTACAACCGGCCCCGTGTACTCAATAAGTAACAAATCTGACCTTAGGTTGAAAGTAGTGACGAGCTTGGACAAAAGTTAGAGTCCATCATCACTAGTCAGGAAACAGTTTATAACAACATAAATAAAACAAAACAAGTAATAACTCAAGATATGATTCTCTATTCATTCACTATTTTCGGAAAAAGAGACATTGTTTTTCAAAGATAACAGTAAAACTCAGTTTTTTCACCAAATCACCAAAATATGAGTAAATTTGAAAACTGTGATTTTTTCCCAAAAACATTCTTCCACAATAAAGAATTTCATTATCAAATGGCAAGAGGAAAGTATATATATGTGCCTACATGTCAAGTATGTATGTCAAATAAATAGTTTCACGATGATATTCCCCGGCACTCTCGCCGTCAATATACTCAAGATGTCTGCCTCAAATGCCCACTTCATCACACACACACACACACACAAAAAAAAAAAAAAAAATATACATATATATATTTATATGTGTGTGTGCGCGCGCGCACGTGCGTGTAATAAATAAATTTAAATAGCTACTTCTATAGTCAGTTTGGTTCGGTTTTTGTCGGTTATTTTTTTACTAAANGCACGTGTATATATTAATATCTCATAGTGCCTGCACTCACTGCTGATATGTCAGAATTCGGAGGGGCGGATCCTGCCCAAGCGCTAATATAAGCCAATATGGCATGTTACGTTGTGGCGTGCAGCCCGATCCCATAATAATAAAGCCTATAAGGCCTGCTGTGTCGTGGAGCCCCGAACCATATAATAATAACATATATATAAAGCCAATATGGCCTGCTGCAGAGTGCAACCCGATCCCCTCAATATCACTTACAATCCGACCCTCAGCCCCAAATCAATTGTCAATCTTTCCAGTCTCTCGGGCTCACAATATCATGAAATCAGTCCAAAAGTGATGATATGATGTATCAATAAATAGAAACAGAGACTTATATACGATATGAAATGAATGAACATGATTGAGTATGAAATTACAATTTAAACCAAATAATTCAACAGCAAAGTGAACTATGTGAGTGTCAATAATACTGGCATATAGCCTCATCATGATTTTTAACATGATACTCAGCTTAATTTCCTTAACACATGAAAGTACATAGACAATGCCAAGATTATTTGACTACAAAATTCCACGGAAATCAATTATGTCACAATGTCTACGGTGCACGCTCACACGCTCCTCACCTAGAATGTGCGTCACCACCCAATTAATTCACATAACATGTATATTCAGGGATCATACCCTCAGCTCTAAGTTTAAAAATGTTACTTACCTCAAACACGCCGAATCTGATGCCGAGTAAGATAAACAATCCTCCGGATATTCCATTACGCGCGTATCAACCTCTGAACTCCTTCCTATCTCTGCAATCACAAGCCAAACGATTCAAAACTAGTCAAACAACGTGCGAATTAATCAAAATATACTCCAATGCTTACAATTTAACAATTTATAACAATTTTCAACTCCGCCCGAAAACTCGGCAGTGGGTCCCACGTCTCGAAATCCGATGAAACTCACAAAATCCGATAGTTCATTCAATTACGAGTCTAACTATACTAGTTTCACTCAAATCCGACTCCGAATCGACATTCAAATCTCGAAAATTTGTTTTGTGGAATTATAGAAAATTTCTCCGATTTCTCTTGGAAATTCAATAATCATGCGCCAAAAATGAAGATTAATCCATGAAACATAATCACAAGTGAGTCAAGAATACTTACCTCTAGTTGAGTGGAAAAATTCCTCTCCAGAGTCACCTAAACTGAGCTCCAAAATCCGAGAAATGAAGAAAGAAACCAAAGACCTCGAATTATAGGTTATGTCCAGGCGTGTTCGCTTATGAGAATAATTTAGCCGCTTCTGCAGCGTTGCTTCTGCGACCTGAAGCCCGCTTCTGCGGAAGCAAACCTTTCCTCTCGCTTTCCGCTTCTACGATCGATTCATCACATGTGCGAGTCTACTTCTGCAATCCTCTGTACGCACCTGCGACCACTTCTCTTTTTAAGCCCAGTCCACTTCTGCGCTGCCAAACTCTCTTTTGCGAAGTCGCTTCTTCGACCAGGGCTCCGCAGAAGCAATGGCATCATCACCAGAATTCTTCAGCATTTTCCTAAGTCCAAAATTCGATCCATTAACCATCTGGAATCCACCCGAGGCCCCCCGGACCTCAACCAAAATATACCAACACGTGCTAAAACACGATACGAACTTAGTCGAGGCTTTGAATCACGTCAAACAACGTCGAAATTATGAATTGCACCTCGGATCGAACTTGTGAATTTTTAAATCTTCCAACTTCTATAATTTGCGCCGAAACATATTAAATCAATCCAGAATGACTTCAAATTTTGCGCACAAGTCATAAATGACATAAGGGAGCTATTCCAATTATCGGAATTGGATTCTGAACCCAATAGCAATAAAGTCAATTTTCGGTCAAACTTCAAAACCTTCAATTTCTTACTTCCGCCATTTCAAGCCAAATTCAACAACGGACTTCAAAATAAATATCCAGACACACTCCTAAGTCCGAAACATATGGAGCTATTGGAACTATCAAAACTCCATTCCAGAGTTGTTTGCACAAAAATCAAACTCCGGTCAACCCTTTTCATTTAAGCTTCCAACATGAAATTCATCCTTTTGAACTAATTCTGAAACACCTGAAAACCAAAGCCAACAATACACACTGGTCATAATGCATCATATGAAGCTACTCAAGACTTCAAATAGTTGAACGGGATGTAAATTCTCAAAACGACAAGTCGGGTCGTTACGTTCTCCCCCACTTAAACATACGTTCATCCTCGAATGTGCCAAGAGTTGTTCCTAAGCCTTTAAATCAGTGTTCCACCTTACCACGCACATACCCAGGGGTGATCCCACATCACCCTATTTCATATAGGCCTGACGACACAACATAATTGAGGATCATTAATTCAACCTTAGCCCATCAACCTTGGAATTCAATTTCCAACCTTCAGAATTTCTTTTCAAGACCCGAATCTCACATCTACCCACTATATAAGTCTGAACAAACTGTATCAAGCCATAGTCATAACCCAAGATGTAATCACATGATATATCACACAACTCGCATACTAGTAGCAATAATTTCTAATCACCACAGTTGCCTAAAACCGAAGTCGATACCGGTGATAAACCTCATATCAAATAAAACCTCGTTCAAAAACCTTCGTACACTGCCGATATTGAAAGAAACACTCATAAACTCATAACTACTCATCAGATCAACTAGTCATGGATCTCTCTCGCCCCAACAGAATCATAATCACTTTCTAAGTCGACTTTCGATATTATCCTCCCAAGTATACCGTAATAAAATCTGATGGTACCCATTCTAGGTTCAATGAACTTATCTCATCAAACACAACCACTTTATTGACATAAAACCCCAACACGACCCAATATTTATAACCAACCCTCAAATTTGACGAAAAGAATAACCGTAGGTGCATGTGTCAATTCCTCAAATACCTTGCTCAATTAATACCATAACATGTAGAGAAAAGGAATGACAACTAAATCCGATAAGTTATCAAGGATATATAGCTTGCACACACTGAACACACAACTCACGTGCGACACGAATAGCTCACGTGTCAATGATATCAATATATAGATATGCACGAACAACTCACGTGTCAATGATATCAATATATAGATCCGCACGGACAACTCACATGTTGAACGGACAACTCACATGCCAATAACATCAATATATATATCTGCACGTACAACTCACGTGCTAATAATAAAAATGTCTGGATCTGCACGGACGACTCGTGTGCTAATAATATAAATGTCTGGATCCGCACAGACAACTCACAAGCAACACGGGAAACTTACATGTCAATGATATCAATATATAGATCCACACGGACAACTCACCACATCATAATTACCCCCCACCCCCCATAAATACCACAACTGAGACACCCACTCTGAAAAGACCTTATGTGAACTTAAAATTGTTCTTTTACCTTTCTTATACTGGAATGTAGAATCCATAGTCATACAGAATTACCGCAAGTCCCGGCACCATCAATTGCAAATCTTAGATTCTATCCATACACAAGTACGAAAAAATTCTCAATTGCTATATATAAATCTCGAACCCATTAGAACCTTTTCAAGAGTCACCCACTTTGCTCAAATCTAAATTGCACCGCCCAAACGAGCCGAAAGACACATACCTTGTTAGCACAACAACACCCAATGAAGTAACCCTGCCTTAACACCACCAATCAAATCCATACTTCGTGCGCACTACATCCTTCAAAATAACAACTTAATCATTCCATGATTTTCATATTTTCATAAAGTACAATGTAACCCGTATTCAGGAATTTCCTTACTCGAGTCATCCCTGATCTCAACCTCTGCAGTCATAATTAATCCATAAGTATGTCTCAAACCAAAACTAAAATTTAACATATAACCATGAAATCAAACCGTCAATAGCAGGCTCCCCCACTTGGCTCAAATCCATAGATCATGACATTCAGTAACTCACAATACCCATATTGTATACTGCCATGCTACTGCAGTGAGATTCAACTAAATTCTTCACAAGCTCATGCAACGCCAACCCATAAAGTACCTCAATTCTTCTGCTAAGCTCGCCTTAATTCTCGTGACAATCATGTCGACTTCCTTGACCATTTCAAATTCAAATCTCAACACATAGAACCTACTGTAGAAAAGAAATTTTCCACACAACATTGTAAGGATCACACATTCGTAAATTACCCCGTAGGTGATATCTCGCCTGGTTAGCCTCAAACCGGCATCTCTCTCCACCCTTCTGCAGCCACAATTAAACAACATGAAAGATCCTTCAACACATTCATACTCGAGACAATACGTCAAATCAAGACAAACATCAAGCACCCAATAGCAAACTCTTGAGTCACATGTAAACTTTATCCGTCACATTCAAACCATCTGAATACATCCCAGAGTCATATTATACTCATCATATAGCCATTCAATCATTCATCGAGCCACAATTTTGACTCATAGGTACACTACCGAACAAATAAGTCCAAAAGTACGTGCTTACACAACCAAAAACCCTGTGCTCAAGCTACAGTCATAACCCGACCTCAAGTCCTCCAGACTGACCCATCATCAGCACACATAAATCAAATATCGTTCCACATCCATGGAATCACAAGTCCGCGATGCACAGCTGATACCAAGCACTACATGCGCACACGAATGTGTGGAGGGAATTCAAAGAATTATGTTTCAAGATGAATCAATGTCGTACGAAAAGGAAAGAAAGATAGGAATTTTATCCTAAAATGCCTTGTAGCCTCTCGAAGATAAGAATGGACTTCATCATACCGATCTGTAAGACTCTAATAGACACTTGCTCATGACTTGTAGAACCTATGACCCTAGGGCTCTGATACCAACTTGTCACGACCCAAAATCCAACTAGCTGTGATTAGGGGTGTACAAACAGAACTGAAAAACCGCAACAAACCGAAAAGTCAAACCAAACCGATTAAAAAATCCGATGTGGTTTGGTTTGATTTGGTTTGGTATTGAGTAAAACAAACCCGAACCAATCCGACATATAAATATATAATTTTTATATATACTCTTAAGATTTTAGATAGAATTTTATTTAAAAAAATATCTAGAAATATTTGGGATTCTCTTGCGAGATATAAATTTTAACAGAATATGAAGTGTTCCATATTTATTGACCTTGAGTTTTATGATCACTTTCTTATCAAGTGTTACTGAAATGCGTCTATCTCTTTGTTCTTTCATATCCATATCATATGTTAAGATCTATTAAATTCTTATATCTTTTTCGAATGTGAAATGGTTATTAATATTTAGGTATCATATTGATTTTTATGTTTAATTACTAAATTCGTTTAACCTTAATGTGTATATCAACGAAAATTGGACGACTAAAAATATAACAATTATGTGTTACTAATAGAATTATTTCATAAGAATATTTATAGATAATATGTTTGTCAAATTTTTATATTTTTAGTAAATATATATTTAATTATCAAATATTTAACAAAGTAAGATTGAAATAATATGTAAGTAACAAAAAATCCGAAAACCCAAAAAATCCGACAAAATCGAACCAATCTAAAACCGATATAATTGATTTGGTTTGGTTTTGATAAAACCCGAACCAACACCGTCCATGTACACCCCTAGCCGTGATGGCACTTAACCTCACCAAATAACAACACTCATGAGCCAAATAACAACAATCCGATTCAATTAATATTTAACTGACTCTAATACACTCTCCAAGGACTAGTAGTACAAATCATGAGCTTCTAATATTAGAATTTACAAAGCTGGTGTAAAATAAAAATATGTCATCTGTTTGAAATATACATGAACATACTTAAAAATTCTAAAGCTACCTAGAACAAGAGGCAGTTGTGACTAGATCGCAGGTACATCTTCAATGCTAGCTCCCTCCATGTACACCAGCATCAACATCCAAAATCTGCACACAAGGTGCAGAAGTGTAGTATGACTACAACCGACCCCATGTACTCAATAAGTAACAAACCTAACTTTAGATTAAAAGTAGTGACGAGCTTAGAAAAAAGTCAGAGTCCATCATCAACTGTCAGAAAGCATTTTATAACAACATAAATAAAACAAAACAAGTAATAACTCAAGATATGATGCTTTGTTCGTTCATAATTTTCGGAAAAATAGGCATTGCTTTTCAAAGTAAAACTTAGTTCTTTTCACCAAATCACCAAAATATAAGTAAATTTGAAAACTGTGATTTTTCCCCAAAAGCATTCATCCACAATAAAGATTTTCATTATCAAATGGCATGAGGAAAGTAAATCTCTATGACTACATGTCAAGTATGCATGTCAAATAAATGGTTTCACGATGATATTCCCAGGAACTCTCGAACTCGACATACTCAAGTTGTCTGCCTCAAATGCCTACTTCATCACAGACACACACATACAATCACTCAGCACTGTATGGGTGCCTGGATCATAAGCCCCTCACAAAAGCACGTGTATATATTTATATCTCAGCGTTTCTGCGCTCACTACTGGTATGTTAGACTCCAGAGGGGCGGATCCTGCCCAAGCGCTAATATAAGCCAATCTGGCCTGCTGCGGCGTGCAGCCCGATCCCATAACAATAATGCCTATAAGGCTTGCTACGGCGTGCAGCTCCGATCCATATAATAATAACATATATATAAAGCCAATATGGCATGCTACAGAGTGCGGCCCGATCCCCTCAATATCACTCACAATGCGGCCCTCAGTCCCAACTCAATCGTCAATCTCTCCAGTCTCTCGGGCTCATAATGTTATGAAATCAGCCCAAAAATGATGAAATTATGTATCAATAAATAGCAACAGAGGCTGAGATATGATATGAAATGAATGAACATGACTGAGTATGAAATTACAATTTAAACCAAATAATTCAACAGCAAAACGGCCTCTGTGGGTCTCCATAATAACGACATATAGACTCAGAACAGTTTTTAATATGATTTTCAGCTCAATATCCTTAACACATGAAAGTACATGGATAATGCTAAGATTATTTGACTACAAAATTCTACGGAATCAAATACGTCATAATTTCTACGGTGCACGCCCACACGCCCGTCACCTAGCATGTGCATCACCTCCCAAACAAATCACATAACACGTATATTCAGGGTTCATACCCTCAGCTCTATGTTTAGAAATGTTACTTACCTCGAACAAGCTGAATCTGATGCCGAGCAAACTAAACAATACTCCGAAAATTCCATTCCGCGTGTATCAACCCTCAAACGCCTTCCTATCTCCCCAATCCCAAGCCAAACATTTTGAAACTAGTCAAACAACGTGCAAATTAATCAAAATATACCCCAATTCTTACAATTTAACAATTTATATATATTCCTAACTTCGCTCGAAAATCCGGCAGTGGGGCCCACGTCACAGAATCCGAAGAAACTAATAAAATCCGATAACCCATTAAATTACAAGTCTAACCATACTAACTTCACTCATATCTGACTCCAAATCGATATTCAAATCTTGAAAATTTATTTTGTGGAATTTTAGAAAATTCCTCTGATATCTCTCGGAAATTCAATAATCATATGCCAAAGCTGAAGATTAATCATGAAATATAATCACAAGTGAGTCAAGAATATTTACCCCAAGTCGTGTGGAAAAGTTCCTCTCCAATGTCGCCCAAACCGAGCTCCAAAATTTGAAAATGAAGAAAGAAACCAAAGACCTCGAATTACAGGTTCTGTCCAGGCGGGTTCGCTTCTGCGACCTAAAGTTCGCTTCTGCGGAAGCAGCCCTCCCCTCTCGCTTTCCACTTCTGTGATCGACTTATCGCAGATGCGTGTCTGCTTCTGCGGTCCTCCATGCGCACCTGCGACCACTGCCCTTTTTAACCCCAGTTTGCTTCTGCGCTGCCAAGCTCGCTTCTGCGATCAAGGTTCCGCAGAAGTGATGGCACCAACACCAGAATTCTTCAGCATTTTCCTAAGTCCAAAATTCAATCTGTTAACCATCCGAAATCCACCTGAGGCTCCTGGGACCTCAACCAAATATACTAACACGGCCTAAAATATTATACGAACTTAGTCGAGGCTTCAAATCACATCAAACAACGTCGAAATTACAAATTGCATCTCGTATCAAACTTATGAATTTTCACGTCTTCCAACTTCTATAATTTGCACCAAAACATATCAAACAAATCCAAAATGACTTCAAATTTTACGTACAAGTCATAAATGACATAATGGAGTTGTTCCAATTTCTGAAATCGAATTCCGACCATGATATCAATATTATAAAGAGTCGACTCCGCTATAATGGGATTATTCTTTGTAGATGCCTTCTGCGAATCGAAATAATATTTTTATATCATGCATTATTTGTAAATATCATATCAAGAGGCATGTCATTGTTAGCAATAATAGCAAGTGGTGTACCAATAACAATTTTATTGTGAGGCCACCTACTTTAGATTTAATATCCCTTTTCAAACAACTTAAATAATCATCACAAATATATCAAAGCTGAGCAAATAATGTTAAATTTATAAGGAAAATAAAATTAATAATATAAGATGAAGCACTTATGCTAAGTGCCAAACGATCTAAATATTTTCTAGGAGTTCAAGAGATATATTGGATATTAATGAACCGTTTGGTGAAAAATTAATGGTTTGGGATGCAATTTATATCAAGTACTACCAGTAGTTCCAAAATCGACAAAAACAGAGACTGTAAAAGCTCGCTTGTCATAGTTATACTTTTGGCCTCAAATGAAAAAGATTCAACTAGCAAGAAATATAAAGTAAGAGCAGATCCAGTATTCAGTGTTTTCTTGCTTTGTGTCAGAAACGAAGAAGAGCATCCAATAAAAGATGATTTGGTTCTTTCTAATCACTTGATTATCAATCCCAATGGTAATAGTAGTGCATTTAATAAGAGACATATTTTTATCATTAGATTAAAACGCAATTTGTGCAGATCGTATGATAGAATTAAAAAGATATCTTAGCTACCAGAAATAAATATGTTGATCAACTAAATATAAGTTTGACTGTATTATAGAAAAAATAAAATATTTTTCTATTTTTGACTCAGCAGAAAATGATACCAATAATTACTACAAAGAAGAATTTAAATAAGTTAATACTAAAAAGCCTTCGACCATACATGTTTGTTGTCAAGTTTATTATTTCTTACATATGTTAGTATCACCGTTTATATAATAAACTAAGTTAAAATTGATCTTCCATCGTATATAAGTTGATTTTGAATAAAAATATGCTCGTCATGCTACTGAAAAACTTAGATACGCCGAATAGCTTATGTAATAGCACACAGATAGTATATAGAAGTTTTGACAATAACGTCATACATGTAAAAATTATGATGATGGTCAATGTGATTCTAAGTATATTCTTATCCCTGAATTCAACTTTCGTCTTCCGAAGCTAAGAAATATCCTTTTAAATTTGTGTGAAAATAATTTTTAATATGTTTATGTTTTGCAGATATAATAAATAAAGCACAAGGACAAACATCCTAAATATTGGACTATATTTACCGCAATATATTTTCTTGCACGAACAACTGTAGGTTGCACTTTCAAGAGAGATATCAAGATCGACAACAAGAGTTTTGGTTAAGGCAGAGCAACCAAAGCATTAGGAGAAAATATACACAAAAAGATATTGTGCACAAAGAAGTGTTTAAGATACCATCACATTAATACTTTTAAACTATAATACATAGTTATCCAAATAACATGAGAAAATTGATCATTTGTGTAAGTTTTGATAATATCCTTTTATTTTAAATTTATGTATTATGCTAATGTAATAATAATTTTCGGTATTTAGATGATTGTTGTATTATTTATTATACATTAAATTTCTCTTATTAATTAAATTTTATTATTCCTTAATATAAATAAATATTTAAATCATCACGTACCATTATTAACGTGTTGCACGTTCATAGACGTGTTGCACGTTCATAGATATTAGTAGACTCAAAAACATAGATCGATGAAAAATTCACATGGTCAAATCAAAAATCAAGTGGCCAAATTAATCTCCCTGTACAGTAATCGTTTTAAACTTACTAATAATATCAAGGCACTCATCAGAAAAATGAGTGTTTTATTGTTTCCGCTATAATGTTTGATATCCGTATTGAAGTCCGATTATATTCGAATTAGTTCAATTAGGAGAAATTAGTCCTTTTTATAGATGGTACATACTAACATTTTTTATCCTCAAATCTATATTTCAGTAGGTACAATGTTGATGTTCTTAACCTACTCGTTTGTATCTTTTGTTTATTAATATACAGCTTGAGGTCTATTTCAAACCCTATTTTTAGTTTTTCACCTGGTGTTCGATTTTTGTATTAGGGCCCCGAATAAATCTGAATTTGTGCCGAAACTTTTTACTTTTTCACCCGGTGTTCGATTTTCAATTTGCATCGGGAAGCTCCATAAAGGGAGGGGTGTAAAGCACTCCCTAACAAAGGCGATTCTATACCCAAGACTCGAACTTGAGATATATATGTGGTCAAGGAGGTCTATGTCAAACCTTTCACCACAATTTATTGCATCTTCACTAAGTTAGTGATACTTTCTATTTTTTTATTTAGGCCATAAGGAGACGCAAACACATTTGCATTGATACTTTCTATTTGATCTGCACGACATGAAGTATTTTGTTGAAACATATAGCATTGCTTAAGGAATATGAAATAATAAGTCATATATCGACTTTCTTAGCCAGTTCCTACATAATTGTCAAGAGTCTTGAGTGCAGTTATTCATATTCCTTATTAGTAAGATGCATCATCAACCTTAAAAAGTAATTAAGCCAAAATAATCAAGAGCTGCTTTATTATTGTTGTGGAACCACATAATTTACTTTACCTAGATATTAAGATTCCTTTGCGCGACACAAATCTGAATTAGTTAGGACAGTAAAAATTATAATTAAATTGCCCTTGGAAAGAGGTGAAAAAAAGGAGATGGGGTCATTTGGATTAGCCCACATAAATTATCTTCAAAATTACTAATACGAAAATCGATAAGGGTTGAGTGAAGTGGTAAGTACTGTCTTATCCTTAATTGTAAATTTCGATTTTGAATTTTAAATATAGAGAGCGCTTTAATCTCAATATCAATTTTTCTGTACAAATCGAGATTTTAGTTGGACCTTAATGCCGGTACCAGATGTCGGATGAAAAACCAAAAAAGAAGATAGAACACGAAACTTCTCTTCTTCTTTTTTGGGGGGTCAACCAGAAAACATTGTTCATTATGTAAACTTTTGAACAGCTTTGCGAGTTTTACAATGGTTTCTCTGTCACTTACAAAATACAAAACAAAATAAAAAAAAAACAAAGAAGAAGAGAAAGAAATTAACTTGAACTCCCAAAGATTTCGTAATCTCTGGATTCTATTTCCTTATCCTTGCTTTTCTTTTTCCTCGAAAATCAAAACAAAGCTTAGAAATTGAAGAGACAAAAAAAAAAATTAATTCAAACGAAGTTTTGAATATAAAAAATGAAGCCAAGACGCAGACTTGCCTAAGATTTGCATTTGTTCAATTCATCATCTTTCTCTTGTTCTTGTTCTTGTTTTTGTTGTTGCTTCTTTCATTTCCACTCCTATGAAAACAAGTATAATTATCACCTCGTAACATTGCCTTATTTCTTGAATCTCCAAATTAAAGAACGGAGGAAAAAAATAAGAATATATATATTTTTTTTTAAAAGAAAAGAACAAAAGGAAGATAAGAAGAAGAAGAAGAAGAGGAGAAGGTAAGAGTTTGGGGGAAAATGGTGGAATATATATAAGGGAAATGGAAAAAAACTTAGTTCAAAGGTGAGAAAGTTCGAAGTAACAAGGTATTTACTTATGCTTTATTTAATTTTTTTTTTTTTTTTTTTTTGGGATATATTGTATAATGAAAGTGCATCAATCAATACATGTTAGCCAACTGGATACCTAACAAATTAAGTGATAGTATTAAAATATTTAATTTATAAGGGCATATGTCACATGTTTATATTATTGTTTTCCTATGTCATTGAATATTGTATTACAATAATTGTTACTAAAGAACATACTTAAGGTAAAGTGGGATCCAAGGGAAGCAAATGTAAAAGAAAAGATAAAGAAAAAGAGAAGGGGTAGTGCAAAAGAGGAAAAAAAGAAGTTATGAAATTAGGCATACTAAGAACTTTTAATTTTTTTTTTTTTTTTTTTTTTTTTGGATCTTCATGAATTGTTATTTGTTAATAAAAGCTGCACTAATTCTATAATTTTTAAACTGTTAATATTTTTTCAGTTTGTTATATGACTTGTCATACTTTTCAGATTACTAATCATAGAAATTTTTACAATTAATAATATCGATATTTATAGTGGGGTAGATTGTTTACGTCACACGAACGTATGATGCACCGGACTGTATTTTCTGAAATTTTTTTATGGTGGGTCCTACAGTAATGGATAATCCCACCCACCCCACACTACATGTAGGGACAATAAAAATGAATCTTTATCCACTAGACAAGAAAAAAGATTGGACAATTATATCGGATATAATATTCTAGGCTAAGCCAACTTAAATTCCATCAACCTTTTTGTTTACCTTGTGACAACTGACTAAGTAAATTTCTTTCATACTTAATTTCCACATCACGAAAAAGCTTTGAACTATAACATAAATTAGGGATTAACCTAAGTGTGAAAAAGTTCTAAGACTCATTATTTCTGAAAAGTTGTTTATTTAAATTAAAATCATGTATATGAAATACTTATTATGTTCTCGATCACAATCTCATAACAATTTAAAATTCCTTCTATATAACTATTTTATAATATCTTTCTTCATCTCGTCTTAGAAACAATTATTAATTATTATTATTATTAGTCTGAAGATAGAAAGCTTACTTAATAACAATATATCATAAGATTACAATCAACTGTACAAATTTAGTGATGTTTTGTACGTAGCAGTCTATTAGCTATTTCAAGTTTAATCTCCAAGGTTTCTACCTACAAGGATTATCTGTGTAATTGAGAATCTGGTTAGGGAAAGAAATTTCTTGATTTAGGCATTTATAGAATTAGTCATACAGTCCCCACCATATTAGAGTTTAAATTCATATGAAAATATGTTTAACCTTTCATCTTTTTTCTAGGAGAGAGATGAGTATAGCTTTTCAATTGGTTCACTAAGTGGGCATGGCGGCTGAAGATTTTTCTCGTTTAAAATAATTTTATGCAATGATAGTATAAAAAAATACGCATAATTATGTTAATTATAATGTATTTATAAATAAATTTTTCTGATAAATATTACTCCTTTCATGTCAGTTTATATAACAATGTTTTGACTTAATGCTGAGTTTAAGAACGATTTTTTTTTTAACTAAATGTACCATTAGAATTTGTGGTCTTAATATGCTATAATATTTCTATGACTGTAAGACTATCCTATCATATATTATGTTATAAGCATGAAGATTTTTAGATGAAGTTATTTTACTAAAATATCATTGCGATGATTTTATCCTTGAGCCAAAAAAAGAGACAAATTATTATTGTTACTTCTATTCCATCAGTTTTGTGTGATAAGAATGTGCCACCGAAACTGAAGGATAAGTTCTACAGAGTGGTGGTCAGACCAAAGATGTTGTATGGGGCTAAGTGTTGGCCAGTCAAGATCGCTCATGTCTAGAAGATGAAGCAAGCAGAGATGAGGATGCTGAGATGGATGTGCGTGCACACCAGGTTAGATAGGATTAGAAATAAGGTTATTCGCAACAAGGTGGATGTGGCCCCTATTGAGGGCAAGATGCGGGAAGCGCGGCTTAGGTGGTTTGGTCATGTGAAGAGGAGGAGCACAGACGCCCTGGTGAGGAGGTGTGAGAGGTTGACATTGGAGGGCCTACGGAGAGGTAGAGGTAGGCCAAAGAAGAGGTGAATAGGTAAGACATGGCACAACTTCATCTGACCGAGAACATGACCCTTGATAGGAAGGTATGGAGGTCGAGGATTAGGGTAGTCAAGAGTACTCTAACAGTAGTATTGGCATGCAGTCTCGCTTTTTGTTGGTAGTAGGTTTCTGTTGTCTTCTTTCATTGTTGATCGCCTTAGTATCTTGTTGTTTTTATTCTTCTCTTATATAATTTTTTGGTATTGTTCCTTCTTGTCTATATTTTCATTAATGTGGTGCTTATACTTTCGCGAGCCAAGAGTCTATTGGGACATCATCCCTATCCTCACAAAGTAAGGATAAGGTCAGCGTACACACTGCCCCTATTGCTTGTAGTGAATAGACTTTTGGGTTTGGTAAGAAAATTTTTTTATAATGGGGCTGGTCTTCTGTGGGAGGTATTTATAAATTTATTTAAGTTGAATTCCTTTTTAGTGACATTCAATAATATGTTAATAATACAATAAGATATCTAAGAATATGGGTATGATTTATTCCTTTTTGTTGAATTAGCAAGTTAACTACATAACTTCATCATTCATCATTTTTATCTTTTTCAGAAACTTTATTTTTTTTCTTTATTTTTATGGTTTGAGTCAAATAATCATCAAAGATACTTATCTGATTTTAAATAGTTTACACTCACTGATAATTGGTACACGCGCAACACGCCTCTAAGTAGCGCCAACTAGAGAAGAAAAGTTCTTTGTTTTTAAGTAGGAGCCCCACTGTTTGCAAGAATATATTTAAACACATGTTTGGTGAGTTATGCATATGCATGATTTGTCAAACATTCTGTTGCAAATTACGCTTTAATCCTTATCATCCGCAACACTTTCTTTCCCCTATTTCTCTTTTAGTAATTTTTTTTCAAATTTACCTTTGTGTTGCCTCTACCGAGTATTTAACCACGGCACTATCTATTATTTATTTATTTATTTATTATCTATCCATTATTACTATTATACATATGAGAAGTATAACGACCCGGAAGGTTTTTGGGAAGTTTGATCGAGAGTGGACTTTTTTATATCGGGTTCGGATTCCGATTCTAGAAGTTGGAATAGGTCTGTAATGTCAATGTGACTTGTATGCAAAATTTGAGGTCCATCGGACGTGATTTGATAGGTTTCGGCATCAAATGTGGAAGTTTGGAGTTCTAAAGTTCATTAAGCTTGAATTGGGGAGCGATTCATGATTTCGATGTTGTTTGATGTGATTTGAGGCCTCGAGCAGGTCCGCATTATCTTATGAAACTGGTTGGTATGATTGGACGGGGTCCCGGAGGCCCCGGGTGTGTTTCGGGATGGTTTCGGATCATTTCCCTCTGTTTTGTTGTTGCTGGTTGTTGGTTCTGGTTTTGTTCATCACGAACGCGATGGGAGTCCCGCGTTTGCGAAGAAAGAAAATGGTGGCTGCCTTCTTGTGCTTCGCGAACGAGAGCTCGCGAACGCGAAGGAGGGCTGGGGGACCTTACCCTACGCGAACACGACAAGGTGGTCGCGAACGTGATGTTGTGCATGGATAAGCCTTCGCGAACGCCTTGGTCACGCGAACGCGACCTTGGTCACGCGAACGCAATGAAGAACGGGGCCTGGGCAGATTGTTTTAATTCGAGGATTTTGCCCATTTCTCTCTTGGTTTGGGCGATTTTGGAGAGCTTCAAGGGGAAATTTTGATGATCTACGTCAAGGTAAGTGATTCACGCGTATTGTGTTTAAATACAAGATTTATATATGGATTTAGATATGAAAATTTGTAAGAATTTGGGATTTTGAAGGAAAACCTAAAAATTAGTATTTTTGAATTTTGACCACGAAATTGGACATGGAATCTGAAATAAATTATATATTTGAGTTCGTAATGTTGTGTGTAATCTTTATCTTAAAAAAATTTCGGAATCCGGGCACGTGGGCCCGAGGGTGACCTTATCGACTTTTCGAGCGGAGTTGGAAATTGTTATAAATTGGATTATAATGAGTATTCTGGTATATATTTATGAATTTGCGCATTTATTGACTAGTTTTGGAGCGAGGGGCATCGATTTGAGTTGTTAGAAAAGCTGTGGAGCCGGTTATGGAACTTCGGAGCGAAGTAAGTCTCTTTTCTAACCTTGTAAGAGAGAATTAACCCAATAGGTGAATTGATTTGATATGTGCTTCTATTTGTGGGGGTTGCATACACACGAGGTGACGAGAGTCCGTACGTAGCTACTAATTATGCTTATGTCCGGGTAGTCTAGGACCCAAATCATGTTATACTTGCGATATTTGCACCTTACTTGCTAATTTAATTGCTTAAATCATATTGGGACTTGATAAATGAATTGTAAAAGGACAAATTTCATTTACTTTAGTTTGGACGGGTTACTTGACCATTAATGAGAATTGGTGTTTCTTTGAATATTAGCCTTTTAATAATCTTGAATCAGTTATTTTTAATGTATTTTATCTTCTTGTAGGGCGGGTCGAACGTCTCGGTAGCAGATAATACATTCATGGTTCGTGTCGTTCGACCCTCGGCAGTGCACAATTTATATATTTATATGTTGGATCGGGCCTTACGACCTCGACATAGTTCGTGCGTAATAATTTTGGGAGTCCAGTTATAATTGATATTATTTCATTGGCTTGATAGATTAATTTGTTAAATAATAGAAATAATTTGAGATTTACTATTAGTGAAAGAATGGTTTAGTTGTTTCTTGTAATTGAGTTTTCAGTTGTATTTATATAATCCATGCTTAATTATAATTTCGATATTTTATTGTTAGCCCATAGTAAGTGTCGAAGCCGACCCTCGTCACTGCTTCTTCGAGGTTAGACTAGATACTTACTGGGTACGCGTTGATTTACGTACGCATGCTACACTTGCTATACATTTTGTGCAGGTACATATATGTCTAGTGGTCATGTGGGCGCAGAGGCGTGACTATTGCGGGAATTTAGGTGAGTTGCATCTCATGTTACGAGTTCGCAACACACAGAGTCTCGATTAGAGTTATTTACATTCTCTTGTCTAATTTGTGTTCTAGATAGATATTGTATTTTATCATATTTCCTAATTAATATTCATACACTTGTGACACCGGATTTTGGGAGTTCCTATTGAATGTTTAGTATGGCAATTCACGTTTATCATTGTTTCACCCTGTAAATTCTATTTTATACTATTTAATTAATGAAAATTATGATTTTAAAAGGAATAAAAAGAGTAATTAAGTGGATCAGTCATCGTTGATTTGTGTGACGGCGGCGTTCGACGTCATCACGACCTATAGTGAATTTTGGGTTATGACAAGAAGCCTGATCAATGTAAAAAGTTTGAATCATCAAATGCCCATTACAAGTTGAATGACGTTTTATCTTTTAAAAATAAATATCTTCCATATAAAAAATGTATTGAAAATTTTAGCTAGCTTATTATAATCATAAGTATATATAATCTTCTGCTAATTAAAGATGCTTACAATCTTTTGGTATCAAAAAACTTTGAGGTATCATATCAAAACAATATTCTCGTCCTGCTTAATACGAGCTATTACATTTTTTCTTAAGTTTTACAAAAGTTTCTCTTCAAATATTCTTCCTTCATAGATTATATGATTATCTAAATATTATAATCATTTTTACAAAGTCACACTTTTTCTTTTACTTTCTAAAATTTTATAAGTCAAAATTTCTAATAATATTTATATGATTATCTAAATATTTTTAATCAATAATTCATGTGGGGCACACGCGCTACGCGCGTCCAGAGACTAGTATTGATTTTTAAGGAAAAAATGAGTAGTTTAACGTTAAGAATTCTCAAATATAACAAGTAACATGTCTTACTTTTCAGGTTTCTAATCCCAATTTTTATGGACAATCAAATGTATTTATTTGTTAGGTGATCCAATAGTATAAAAAATCTTTTACACTATTAGTTTATAGAAGTTAAGCTCACACGTAAACAATACGAAAATGGAAAGACAATAACCATATGACTGAATATAGAATGTGTTATGCATTATTGCACATGCAATTCAAGCTCAAGAATCTGTAACAATTGAGTAATATTGTTGAGAACACAACAATTTCTCCTTTCTGAAAAGAACCATTCACCATTCACCAAGAAAATATAAAATTCTTGGGAAAAAAGGATAATTTCCATTTAACATCCTACAGTGCATAGAATCTCCAGCCAAAAGAATCAGATTTACATTTTTGAAGAGATGACCCTGTAAACAAAGGGGGGAAATGAAAGAACAGACCTTTATCTGTGGACTGCAATAAAACTTGCCACCAATCTGTATGTATGGTTTTACTATATATGAATTTCTCTATGCGTCCTAACTAACACGGTGAATCTGCAAGTTGAAAGAAGGCTCTACGACCCCAATATAAATGCATGAATCTCGGCCCAGCTAGAAACGGTATAGAGAACGCTAGAGGCCTCCGTCCAACAAGATGAGTTTCCCGCAGCACAAATCTTCTGTTGAGAAACGACACCAGGAAACAGCGGAATAAAAGAAACACCAAAATGAGTCCCCACTTTCATCAGATTTGAGCTTGGACTAAGCACAATCCCAATATCTGCTTGCAGCAAGCAAAGCAAGTCGCCCACTGAATCCCCTACGTAAACTGTCAGATTCTTTTTGTCATTGCTGCAGCTATTTAAGATTTTACTGAAGGCTTGAACTTTGTCGATGGGGGACTCAACTTTCTTAACAATTTCACCAGTGGATAGATTTTCTTCAAATATAAGCTCATTTGCATGCACATTCAGAACATCCAAACCCCCTGTTCAACACACGGCAAAAAAAGTATTACTACCATTAATTTGAAAACTGAAAGAGGGACCCACCGCCTTAGCAGCTATGAAAAGAACAAGTTTTCAGAAAGACAAAAGAGGAGTACACATCACACAAATGGTGATAGCTCAAAGAAGACTCAGTTTGTAAAACCAAAACATAAACAACGACCATATTTTCCGACTAAATCCATCTTTCAAAGTTCTTATCAGCAAGGAAATACCTGATGAGAAGGCAGACCTCATAAGGTCACCGCACCAACAATAGGAGAGGACATGAATGTCTGCATTCAACTGTTCATTTTGTATTATGCTCTGGAAAAAGTTGTTACAACCATCTTGGAGAATCAACCGCTCCCCGGCTCGCTTTATGTCTTCAAGATTCAGACCTTTCAGTACTCCAGATTCAATCACCCTCAAATTAGCGCTTTTCTCAAAATCTGAAAGTTGCTCAAGCGCTTTATGCGGCCTTTCATAATCAAACTTTTCAGCTGTGAAGTAGGAATAAATTTCTCATAAGTCTAAATTCATTTCAGTTACACTGACAAACAACAGCAAAAGATTATGAATAAAGTGTTTACCTTTCTCAGTAAGCAACATCGTCTCTATGCACTGCTCATATTCTTCGGTATACTGCTTAGAGAGATGTTCCCATGTACTTCTCAGATCTGCTGACAACATTCGAACAAGTTGATTCTCTGGTTGACTTTCACCAGATTTTGGTGCCGACATAATTGCAATTTCTGCCAAGATTGCTGAAGAGTCCACAACCGCGCATGTCAAATCAAAATTGAAAAATATCACAAGCCGGTGTTCAGCAGGACTGTGCTCTCTTGACAGAGGGATGACGGATTTCTGATCAATTGGCTGCGCTAAGAAGAAGCCTAATTCAAGTTTCATTGCTTGTTGATAAAGCTTCTCAATTATGTCAAGCTCCTCGCCTGTCAAAGAGACACTTAGTTTGTCCAACAATTCCTCATTTTGCAGAGTCAGTCCCTAAATTCACAAAGTAAGTGAGTATATCACATTGTATTTATCTTACAAAAGCTGAATTCATGAGCAAGGAACAAACAAGACACCAACCTGGAAACCTTCAGAAGCATAACTGTCGATCCACTTCTTGTAAGGATGAGTTGCTTCGCTTTCAAGAAACACGTGCAGCTCTTTACCAAGGTAGGCACAAAGCCTCATGCAAGGAATCATAGCACCAAGGATATAAGCAGCCAACTTAGTTCTCTCAAATGGAGTAGCAAGTTTAGCAGCTTTTACTCCTTCAATCTTTCCCGAGGCTGTAGCCAATAAGAAATCTGTGTACTTGACTGTTGCAGGGTTGGGCGTGGACTGCTTGGCCGGATCAAAGCCCCATTCCTAAAAGTGATTTATGACATGATTTATTTGTTCACAAGAGATTACGGGAAATATAAAGATAACTTGGAAATACTTTGATATATAGGTATAAAGCACTTGAGTTGTAATATCATAAGTTAACAATCATCACAGTAGTTGCAGATGAGAACTATCTCCTTAAATGAGAAATCAAAGTATAACTAGATGAGTAGCCCTTCAGATGTGCTATAGACGCAAAGAGTAAACAGCACGTAAGTGAACAAAATTGCAGCACAAGATGTTAGCTATTGAGAGTCCACAGAGATGAATCAACTGAAGATTCAGCACGGACTTGATCCTATTGTCTAAATCGTAGCAGGAAATATGTTGGAGTAGAATTATGAATTATCCAGAGGCTTTAGAGAATAGAACACTGTGAAGATATTTGCTTAATGATAGCAAGTTTTTTGAGAAGTTGGTCCGTTCATTTAACGTCTTCCTCACTTGCTTTCACTAGATTGCCGTCCCAAAAAGGAGGGCGCAGATCTTCTACCAATTCAATCTTTGACATATCCTCACAGGAAAACCACACTGTTTTGTCTACTCATTATAATTCAGTCCTCTACCCATTCTTGACCTCGTTTAACATTGTCTTTTGGAGCCCATACACTTAAGACTGAACATAGCGACACAAGACAAGAAGCATCCCCCACAACCAATGTGGAACTCTAACAACTCCTTGCACGCCTAGACCTAGACATTTGAGCTGGACTACATTAAATGGGGCCTCAATATTGGGTAACTCCACATCAGGATTTTAAGCTAGGTCCAATTTTATTTTTCTTAACATGGTAACAAAGCTAGAGCCAGAAGAGACGGGATGCATCCACAGAAATTTGTAACATACAAGATCAAAACTGCTGATAATAACTCATGTTAGGAACATTATAGGCGGAAATCTAAAAATATTTGCATCGAACTTCTCACTGGCATTAGATTCCTGATAGTCTCTTGATATATAGCCCATTTGACAGTTAAGAATGCACTCACTTCTATGGCATTCCTTTTCCAATAAGCCTTTTCTAGATTTTAAAAAAAAAAAAAGGGGAGAAGGTCCGCTTTGTCTACAGCTAGCTATTTCAGCAAAAGCCCATGTTTTAAATAACTTCTTTCCTTTTTGGTCCATCATCAAATTGGATAGACTTGATTAAACTTCAAAAAGGATTCCACATTCCTTTGTGAGTGTAATTCAGACAGGTTTTAGTTAAACGGCTCAGTTCCAAGTCTTATAAAGATCACAAGTTTGATCGACCAGTATACTCCCACAAGAAAAACAGTATTACAATTATTTCGATCAAAGATGAGAACCATCGGAAAACCACCTGTTATATAGAGTCAACTATTTTATCAAAAATCCACCAGAGAGTTATATAAATTCAATAATTATAACTCTAACGAAAATACCTATAGAAACTAAAAGTCGCTTAATATGTTAAAATAAGCAGCAGGCAACCAATGCACAGTAGTCCCAATTACAAACAAGTGTGACGAGAAACTAGAATGAAAGATTAACAAGAGAAAGAACAAAAGTTTTAATTATATCTCACTTGAATAACCGTATCATGCATTTTGAGTTCTTCGATGACATTCTTCCGCAATTCATTAATGCCGACCTTTGCATCATCATCGTCAGTACACTCTTCTGCAGATTCATACCTGCAAGACATTTTCATTTTGGAGTAAATGTATAAAACAACCAATACACATGTAACTACCAAAACCCATGGTAAAAACAAACTTATTCCCTACCAAAAATCTCAATCATTTGTCCTCACTCCTACATTTATCAGTAACAATACAAAGTATCAAAACCAGCTAGACCCCAAAAAATCCTGCATCATCTTGTGACAAGAAAGATAAAGACATCTTTTCCAATGATAGATTTCCAAGATTTTCTAAGAGAGACCCCACAAACCAATAATTTTTTTTTTTATAAAGTAATATAACTTTATAATAAATGGCAAAAAAACACCCATATACAAGTAGTATAAATAGTAGAAAACCTTCCAGTAACCAATAATCTTCCCCCATAAGTAACCACACCACACTCCGAAAAACAAAAAAAAAAAAAAAAAAAAACATAACATATATTAATTATTTTCTTGCATATTCATTAAACCACATAAATTAATTATATCTCAATCCCAAATTAAATCCTCTAAATTAATCCCCCTCTTATTAAATCCATTTCATTCTGATACTAAATTATTTAATTCCACTCTATTACTATGTCTTAAATTAGCATCAAACAAAATAAACTACAAAAATTACATAATCAAATATACCATTTCTTGAAACATTATCCCCTACACAAAGATTAAGGGTAAAAGGAAGAACAAGACAACTACCACTCCGAGAAATGTATATATCTTTTCATCCTTTTGATTCAAGAAGAATTGCAACTTAAGCACTAAAAATGATCAAACAAATTAGGAGTTAAAAAAAAATTCTAAAAATGGAAGTAAAGTAAAGAAACTAACGCTTGAGCAAAGGCTTTGAGGAAGTAAGAATCTTGAGCTATGCAATGCTGGAAAGTATCAAGCTCTAGAGTCCCAGAAGCTAAACAAACAATAAATGGAGTGTAAAGTGCAAGAATTGACTCTTTCTTGAATTTGATCCAACACTTTCTTGCTATATCCACACTTTCCTCTATGGGAACTGCAGCCATTGTTGTAACAGTAAAGGTGTTGGTGGTTTAGGGATGGGGGGAGAAGAAGTAGAAGGGGTTTGTGGGTGATGGGAGAAATTTGTTGGACTTGGAGAAAAGAATGGTGTTTTCTTGAATTTGATTTTTACTGGTTTTGGAATTGATGTTCTATAAATAGTATGGGGATGATGATAATGACTCTCCAAATAAAGTGACAAGGTAGGCGGACAAGAGTCAACAATGACAACAAATTTATTTTTTTATGTGAATTTTTGAACATAAATATAATAAATTGTATAATGTTAGCATTAAATTATTTGAAAATAATTGAAGGGTGTAATCTAATAGTTAATAAAATAAAATAAAGACCAATGGAGACTAAGGTTCGAATTTTAGTAGAGTTAAAAATTATGTAACTACATCTTATTATATAGTTACTTAGTATGTAAATATGCAGTGAAATTGTTAAAATGTGTGTAAGCTGACCTGTATATCATAATTACAAAATAATTTAAATTGGAACCGTTGCGAAGGAGAAAAATGTGATTGCATAGATCTCTAATGTATATGTCCGTTATTGAAATCATATCAATTCGGATTAATATTTAGACATCAATATTATCACCTTTTTTTCAGGACGAATTAGGTAAGAACTAAACTCTTCTAATTACTATTGTTAATGCTAATGGAAGTTATGGTCCAAAAGTATGGTCTAGTGGTGATAAAATTAATTGTACACTATTGATGATAGGCTAGATTCATGTAGTTTAGCGTATATTTATACTCCAACTCTATTATGCTTCACTGTCCTAGGAAGGTTAAATGACATTAAAATGGCTCAAATTGGAAACTTTATGTTTTTTAGGTGCAAGTCATGCTTATGAGGACCTAGGATGGTGTCTGGAGCTAAATTAAAGCAAGAAAGACCCTCGGAGTTAAGAGCGTGTGAAAGAAGGAAGAAGAAAAGAGAAGGCAGAAAGATACGCCATTAGTGTGGCCTCTAGCGCGGCCACGCTAGTCCAGATGCAGCAGGAAAATTGAAGTGCCATTAGCGCATCGCATTTAGCGCAGCCGCGCTAGTCCCGTCCAACACGCGGTAAATTCAGAGGTAAAATTGAAAGCTTTGGGGCAATTCCTCTTAACATATATAAGGTCCAGTTCGCCCAAAATAAAGGATATTTAGGTTTTAAACTTGTTTTAGATCAACTTTGAGGAGGAGAACAAGTGTGAGAAGACCGGCTACAATTATCGTTTTTTCTATTCTCCATCTTTTGTCATTATTTTAGGAATGATGAATTATTCTATGCTTTCTTTATATTTTAGCATGAGTAGCTAAACAATCTGTCTAGGGTTGATGGAAACAATTGTTAGATGAAGTTTTGATTTAATTTTGTTATAATCGAGCCAGGGTTATTCTATGATTGTTCAGCTACGTTTTGTATGGAGATTAATTGATTGGGCCCTTGATTAATCGTGTCTAATTGCCTTGTGTTGCTTGAGAAAGAATACTAGGTTAGATTGTTTTTGAACAACACCACTTTTGGGTAATTGACGAGATTCATTACTTGAATTTAAAAGTGGGGTTAGAGATAAAGAAACTTTGGTGGGATATAATTTTGAGCAGTATAAACTATCAGCTAGAGTAATTCGAGAGAACGCTCTAGTAAATTATCGTAGTTGATCGAGAGATAATTGCGGTAACCTACAGCTCATAATCCTCATAGAGTATTACGGCGAGATTAGCAAAAGAGTTAAGGCTTAATCCGGCAATTGGGGAAATCAATACCCTAGATCTTTTTACCATTGAATTTCTTTAATCTAGAATATTGTTAGTTTCAATATTGTTTTACTTTAGTTAAACAAAACCCAATATTTATTGATAAAAATCTTGCATCCGGAAATTGTCTGAAATTATATTAGCAATCCCACAAGTTGTAATAGATAGGTTAGTTCCCTGAGGATTCGACTCCGGATTGTAAACCGGATTATATTTGCAACTACTGCTTTGTCTTTTATAAGACATAGTTGGGAGTGATCAAATTTTGACGTCGTTGCTGGGGAACTAACGGTGTTATTTGTTACAACTCGGAAGTATTGCTAGAATTATTAGTTTAGCTCAATTTTCCACGGTGTTAAATAATTTTTCATTGAAATTCTCACATTTGAATTCTTTTGTGATGCAGGTGTATGCTTAGAAACTCTTCGAGGACTGGTGAACTTCTTGAAGGACACCCAGACCTCGAGAAAATATTCCGGGCATTAAACCGTGCTAACAAGAAGGACAAACACTTACCGCAACTTGAAATGGAAAACATGGATAACGTCAACGCAAACAACCGGGTACCTCTTGTACCAAACGCTGGAGTGGTGGCACCACTTGTGCCAGAAGCTGCACTCTATGATTGGGCACAACCAACAGCTGACAGCCTGGCCACCGCTATTGCTGTGCCCAAAATATAAGCGGAGACATTCCAAATCACCAACAATATGCTGCATCTTATGCAAAATAAGGGATTGTTCTCCAGGTCACACATAAAGATCCTCAACAACACCTGAAAAAATTTCTATCGATTTGTGTGACCCAAAGGCAGCCAAATGTGACCCCGGAAGCCATCAAGCTGTTATTGTTCTTATTTTCAGTGACTGGGGAAGCTCAGACTTGGCTGAATTCACTCCCAATAAACTCCATTGCCACGTGGGAGGAATTAGTCAAGCAGTTCTTGAATAAGTTCTACCGTCCCAACAAGACTGCAAAACAGATTGATGAGATATTGCAGTACAAGCAGAAGCCCACTAAAACCTTGCAGGAGACTTGAGAAATATTCAAAGGGATGCTAGTGAAGTATCCTCACCATGGTATTCCATACCAAATGCTCGGCCAGAGATTCTACATGGGGCTAGTGAACAATTTGAAAGCAAATGTAGACGCTTCAGTTGGGGGTGCTTTTTTGAGCAAGATATTTACTGAGTGCAAAATCCTTCTTGACAAGATGGCTCAGAATTCAGGATGGATGATGAGAGGTACGACCCTGACACCGATAGTGCATTCAGTTCCTCTTGACCCAAATAATTCACATGCAGAGAACATAGCCACACTCATGACCCAGATGAGTATACTGATGAAGAAGATTGACGAGATGGGTACAAATCAAGTGCATATCGTTGATATAACAAATGGAGGACTATGTACCCCTTGCATCAATTAGTCTTATGTGTGTTCATGGAGTGGAGAAGGTGACAACCAGGGTCCCAGAGAGGATATGAATTATGTTAACAATTTTGGGGGTCAGAGGCAAGGAGGACAACAATGGGGGCCAGTACCCAACCAGCAGTACAGACCTAACATGCCATAACCTGGAGGTGTACGGCCACAAGGCCAAGTGGTTCCATATCAGAGACAACAAGGCTATCAACAGCAGAACCAGCAACAGTTGACATATCAACCACACCATCAGCAACAAGACAACAACATGGTGGAGATCAGGGATATGCTGCAACAACTCATTGGCACGAATGGTAAGATGCAGGAAAATTTGGCAGTACACGATTCAACAATTAAGGGGATTGAAACTCAACTGAGGCAACTGTCCATGGCCTTGAATAACCGCCCTCGGGGGGCATTACCGGCTGACACAAACATTAATCCAAAGGAGCAAAACCCGAATCAGCTGATGGCAGTTAGTCTTGGGAATGGGAGAAATTTAGACAGGTAGCAAAAGGTTGCTCAACCCAGAAGAAAGACTACACCAACCACTATAGTTCCAGTTGAGATAGATGAATCAACAGAACTCACTGAAGTGGTTGTTGAACAAGCCCAGGTTGAAAATGGTAAGGCCAAAGAAAGTGAACAAGTTGCAGAACAAGTGGCTCCCCTTGTGACACAAAATTCCAACAAAGAACGGCCAGCAAGCAGTGGACAAAAAGTGATGCATGCACCATTCCCTCAGATATTAGCAAAACAAAAGAAATAGGATCAATACAGGAAATTTATGGAGATGCTTCGTCAGATTCAATTGAATATTCCTCTGATGGATGCTTTGAGGGAAATGCCAGGCTATGCAAAGATGATGAAAGACCTGATGTCGCAGAAATTTGACTTTCAGGACCTGTCCACAGTAACTCTGACACAGACATGTCATGTGGTAGTGACTAGATCCATGGCGCAAAAGATGTCTGATCCAGGAAGCTTCACTATTCTGTGTACCATTGGGAGTTACGCTTTTGCTAAAGCATTGTGCGACTTAGGAGCCAGTATAAACTTGATGCCTTTGGAAATCTACATAAAGCTGGGCATTGGCAGAGCTAGGCCGACTTCTATATTGTTGCAACTGGCTGACCGCATGGTAAAAAAACCGACAGGGATTCTTGATGATGTGCTGGTGCAAGTGGGGATGTTTGTATTCCATGCGGACTTTGTTATTCTGGACTGCCAAGTAGACGAGGAGATTCCCATCATTTTGGGAAGGCCATTTTTAGCCACTGGGAGAGCACTAATTAATTGTGAGACTGGGGAATTAAAAATGAGGTTAAACGATGAAGAAGTGATATTCAACGTCCAACAATCCATGAGGAGACCTAGTGAATATACAAACTGCTCACTAGTGGAGGCGGTAGATGTGTCCTACATGATGAAGATGAGACCCTTAATGCCAAAGATCTGTTGGAAGCCTATTTGACAAATTTAGAGGAATTAGATGGCGAAGGGTTGGCAGAATGGGTCATGGAACTCGAAGGCCAAGGCTTTTGGAAGAGGGAACCTTGAGCTGATCCCCTCTATTTAGAAGAGAGAGCTACACCACCTGCAAAACCATCAATTGAGACACCACCACAACTGGATCAAAATTCACTTCCAGCCCACCTCAGGTATGCTTTCTTGGATCCCAATTCTACTTTGCCTGTTATCATATCATCTGGTTTGCTAGATGTGCAGGTTGAACAATTACTGAAAGTGTTGCAAGAGTGCAAAACTGCCACTAGTTGGACCATGGCAGACATAAAGGGTATCAGCCCAGCTTTCTACATGCACAAAATGCTAATGGAAGAAGGGCACAAACCTTACAGGGAACATCAACGAAGCTGAACCCGAATATGAAAGAGGTAGTAAAAAAAAAGGTGATCAAGTAGCTGGACGCGAGCATCATCTTTCCCATCTCTGACAGCAATTGGGTGAGCCCCGTTCAGTGTGTACCGAAAAAGGGCGGAATGACTGTGGTGCAAAATGAGAAGAACGAGTTGATCTCAAATCGTACAGTCACCGGGTTGCGGATTTGTATGTATTATAGGAAACTAAACGCAACCACCCGAAAGGACCATTTCCCCTTACCCTTTTATTGATCAGATGTTGGACAGGTTAGCTGGGCGATCTCATGTTTATTTCTTGGACGGATACTCGGGGTATAACCAAATCTCAATAGCTCCGGAAGATAGAGAGAAAACATCCTTCACATGCCCGTATGGTATCTTTGCCTTTCGCAGAATGCCCTTTGGACTTTGCAATGCACCGACCACATTCCAGCGGTGTATGTTAGCCATCTTTACCGACATGGTCGAAAACATTATGGAAGTATTTATGGATGATTTCTCTGTGGTGGGAAATTCATTCGAAGACTGTCTCCATAACCTCAAAAGTGTGCTCAAACAATGTGTGGAGACAAATCTGGTACTGAGCTGGGAGAAGTGCCATTTTATAGTACAAGAAGGAATAGTGCTGGGACATAGAGTGTCCAAAAATGAGATTGAAGTAGATCATGCGAAGGTTGACGTAATTGAGAAGCTACCACCACCTACGTCAGTGAAAGCAGTGAGGAGTTTCCTTGGGCACGCCGGATTCTACAGGCGGTTCATCAAGGATTTTCAAAAATTGCTAACCATTTATGTAAGCTGCCGGAAAAAGACCAGCACTTTGTGTTTTTTGATGTTTGCAGGTTGGCATTTGAGGAGATGAAGAAGAGACTGGTGACAACACCCATTATTGTTGCAGCCGACTGGGAGAAACCATTTGAGCTGATGTGTGATGCCAGTGATTATGCGATAGGAGCAGTTTTGGGGAAGCGTGAGGAGAAAATTATGTACCCAATTTACTATGCTAGCAGGACGCTGAGTGTTGCACGGCTGAACTACACGGTCACTGAAAAATAAATGCTCGCTATAGTGTTTGCCTTCGACAAATTCAGGTCATATTTAATTGACTCGAAAGTTATTGTTTATTCTGATCATGCACCCATTAGATACTTGATAGCAAAGAAGGAGTCGAAGCCCTGCCTGATTCGCTGGGTTCTGTTACTACAAGAATTTGACTTGGAGATTCGTTACCGGAAGGGGACAGACAACCAAGTGGCAGACCACCTCTCAAGGTTGGAAGGGGCAGATAAGAGAACAGAGGTTGAAGATATCATTGAGACTTTCCAGATGAGAAATTACTTAATGTGACAATGGAGGAGGCACCATGGTATGCTGATATTGCTAATTACTTGGCATGTGGTCTAGTACCGTACGATTTCTCCTCAGGTCAAGAGAAAATATTTTTCCGGGATTGTCGGGCATATTATTGGGATGAGCCGTTATTGTTCAAAATATGTGTTGATAATATGATCTGGCAGTGTATCCCCGAGCAAGATCAACTCTCTATTTTGCAGGCCTGCCATGCTTCACCATATGGTGGACACTTTGGAGGAGTTCGGACAGCAGCAAAGGTGCTAGAATCAGGACTGTACTAGCCTACATTGTTCAAGGATGCCCATGCTTAGGTCAAAAGTTGCGATGAATGTCAAAAGACGAGCAACATATCCCGTCGTCATGAGATGCCAATGACCACAATCCAAGAAGTGGAAGTATTTGACATGTGTGGGATAGACTTCATGGTGTCGTTCGTCAACTCATACGGTAGCAAATATATACTGGTTGCCGTTGACTATGTCTCTAAGTGGGTTGAAGCAGTTTCTCTCCCAACCAATGATGCAAAGGGAGTGACCAATTTCTTAAAGAAAAACATCTTCACCCGTTTTGGCACCCCCGAGCCATAATCAGCGATGGTGGCTCTCACTTTTGCAATAGAGAGTTTTCATGCTTGTTGGAGAAGTATGGAGTTCTCCACAAGGTATCCTCATCGTACCACCCACAAACAAGAGGGCAGGTTGAAGTGTCCAACAGGGAAATCAAAAGTGTCCTCTCAAAAACAGTGAATGCAACTAGAACTAACTGAGCCAAGAAGCTGGATGATGCATTGTGGGCGTACCACACAACCTTCAAAACGCCGATTGGTATGTCACCATACAAGTTGGTATTTGGTAAGGCATTCTACCTTCCGGCTGAGCTCGAACATAAAAGCACTATGGGCACTGAGGCAGTTGAACTTAGACATGGAAACAACGGGCACCAACAGAGTTAATGGGCTGCATGAGCTTGAGGAATTCCGGTTCCACGCATTCGAGAGTGCTCGACCATATAAAGAGAGTATTAAGTTGATGCATGACAAGCACATCTTGGATCGGAACTTCAAACCCGGCGAGTTAGTGTTGCTATACAACTCCAGATTGAGGTTCTTCCCGGGTAAGTTAAAGTCCCGATGATCAGGACCGTTCAAAGTGGCGCAAATGTTCCCAAGTGGAGTTGTAGAAATTGAATCAGAAGATGGGACGAACAAATTCACAGTGAATGGGCAGCGGTTGAAACATTACCTTGGTATGAGTGAAGAAAAAGAAGACATCATGGTAATAACTCTGGAGGAATCCCAATACACAAATGAGGAGTGATGGCAAGAGCCTGCGTCGTGTCGAGACGTTAAATCAAGTGCTTCATGGGAGGCAACCCATTGACGTATTGTAATTGTCATGCCACGACATTAACTACGGCGCTGGTTGGGAGGCAACCCAACGTGTAGTGTTTTTAGTGTAGTTGCATAGTAGTTGAATTGTTGTAAGTACTAACACATGCAGGTGTGCTTAGGAGAGGGTGGAATCCAGCCACACTGAGGAAAATATAGAAAAAGGTAAAGATTTCGAGGCCTGGGGTAGCGCGGTCGCGCTAGTGCCCACGCTAATCAAGGAACTTTCTGCCTGGGAGTAGCACGGGCGCACTAGTGGCCACGCTAAAGGGCCTCCATTCTGCCTCGTCTCAATACTACTAGTGCGGGCGCGCTAGTGACTGCGCTAAAGGGCTTCAAAACTGTCTAACTAGCACGACCGCTCTAGTGAGGTCGCTGGCAGGTGTAAGTGTAAGTTTTTTTTTATTTTGACTTTAATTATTTCCCCAAAACCCTAACCCCCCGCCCTCCTCTCCTACTCCTCCTAAAACACTTCTCTTTTAATTCTTTCTCTCCCCACCCAAAAAGGAAACAGTCGCCTCTCTACCTCCCTCAAATTACTCCAAATTCTCATCCTCCCAAGTTCTTTGCTCATTCAAACCCCAACACACTTCTTCACTTCTCACTATTTTCTCACACCACATGTATGTTTTCTCTTTGCCATTTCTTTTATTTTTCTATTTTTGTTAGGTTTTCTTTTTTAATTTTTGTTAGGTCATAATTCTTTATTATCTCTTCTTAGAAGTAGTTGTAGTGTATACTTAGTGCATGTGGGTAGTGGTAATTCTGGAGTTGTATCTCTTGACTTAATTGGGTGAATTTGGAGACATTGTGGTGGTAATTGGGGTTCAAATTGATTAATTGGGGGCTCCGGTACATGATGCCCACCAAGTGTTTGTTTAAATGCCCAGTGAATGGCAATGCTAATTGTGACCAATTGTAAAGGTGAAGTCTGAGTAACCACAGTTGGGTCACCTCGTTTGTGCTGCGTTAATGATGTCCTTATTGTAGGTACAATGGCACCTTCCAGAAAGCATCAAGCCACCGGATCTTCGTCCAGCAGACAAGCGGGTTCATCGAGAGCTCGAGCGTCCACTGATACTCGGCCTTATAATAGCAACAAGTTCGTATCTGCTAAGGCTCAGGACCGGTTTACTGAGAAGGAATCGGAGGTGGCAATACCAGAACGGGGCATAGATACAACATCCCTCCGGTTCGACTGTCCAAGGATGTACGAGGGGATGATGCGGCGTCAGTTGGATGTGTTCTTTGAGGATCCAGACGATGAAAATGCGATGATAGTAAGAGAGTTTTATGCAAACAGTCCGGAGCACAAGAGTTATGTGGTCACTGTGAGGAAGAAGCCGGTGGACACCTCTGTGGAAGCCATTCGGAGGGCTTACCGACTGCCAGGTCCCGTAGCGGAGATGGACGACGGATATGAGGCGTATGGTAGATGCTTCACTTAGTGGACGAAATTCCTTATAATTATCTGTGTCTCGGGCAAGGAGGTTCAGTGGTACAAGTACGGGAATAAGTTTCACTCGTCGGCACTCACTTTTATAGTGAAATGTTGGCTATATCTTATCAACAACTGCCTGATACCATCCCACAACACCTAGGAGGTGAATGCTCCTCGTGCTTGTCTGATCTAGTGCTTCATGACGGCCACAACTTTGACGTGGCCAAGATCATGCATGAGGAGATGCTTGTTCGTTGTCCAGTTAAGAGGTATGGTTTCTTCTTCCCCTCTCTTGTCACTAGATTATGCCTTGCAGCCGGGGTGCCGAGAAATTTGGCGATAGATGGCAAAGTGCCAACAGAGAACGCCTTTCAAGCAGAAAAGTTAACCACTGGAAAGGATGCGGTAGCGGCTGGTGGTGATGACGGGGAGGACGAGTCTGAGGAGGAGGACGACGAGCAAGTAGAAATGGGAGAGGAGCTGCCCACCCAGGAGCATGTTACCTACATAGCAGGCCCATCTAGGGTCCATCAGGGTCAAAGGATGGATAACCTGGAGTAGGAGATGGAAGGTTTACGTACCTCGGTCGATGACTTAGGGTCGAGAGTTGATGCGCTAGCCACCTAAAATGCCAAATCAGAAAATAAAATCACGGGGTGGCTGTGAGCCCTGGGTCGGGCATGTAACTTGAACCCGGAGACAGTCTCCGACCAAGAGTGAGCCTTCAGGGAAGTTTCTCTACCTCACTTTGCTTTACTTTGAATGCCACGAGGACATGTCTTCATTTTAAGTGTGGGGTGGGGAAATAATTCATTGTACATGTTTATATGTAGGAATGTACTTGTTATATGTTTTCCCTTATTTTCTTGTGAGTTTTGTTTGCTTTTGTTTTTGTTGTTTTAAGTAGTAGTGTAATTATATAAGTCGACTTGTCCCGACGACGGATCTGACGGGGTTCTTGAGGGTCTAAGTCGATCACAATCTTAAAAAAAAAATCAAAAAATATAGTGGACTCTTTCTGACGACGGATCTCTTAGACAGTTTTCTTGAGGGAAGTAAGTCTAAAGAAAATACCAAAAAGATTTTTATTTTAGGTAGCGTAGTAACTTCCCCTTGGTTTTTTTTTGGGCCGCAGTTCTTTTCCAAGGGTTTTGGCTTGAACCGGGTGTAGTTAGTTTTTTTTTGTTTGGGTTGTTTCTAGTTTTTATTAGGTACTTATTGGTGATGAGCTAAAATAGGAAAATAATCCCTTAGCGTTGTTACACCTGAACACAATAGACACTAGAGTGTGACGCTTAAGCTCAGTTGTTGATTTTTATAGAGTGCCTTAAAATTGTATGTTGTAACTGACTTGAGTACTCAATAAGAGTGTCTTGATAAGCCAATCTGGAGTGAGTCATGTGCCATATGTGTGTGAGGTGTATTGCATTGCATTCTACGCTCCACATTTTATACCTAAAACTTGCCCTGTGTGTTTGCAAAGCGAAAAAAAGTAGCTTCATTCAGTCCTAGAAGTGATATAGGAATTCTTTTTTAATCCAGATATATAAAGTATATCCACCTAAATGTAATCTATCATAGTTAACCCCCTTGCCTATAAGCCTGTTTCTTTGGCAACCACATTACAAACCGTACCCAATTGTTTGAACGACCCATCTGTTTGAACCCTGTACCTCCCATGATCACTTGAATTGTTATAAAATATGTAAAAGTCAAAGTGTGGGGTGGTTGGTTTGGTTTTTGAGTGGAGCCAATGAAATAAAAAGAAAGGTGCACTGTGTTGGAAATAAGAATAAGCGCCACTTGAAGAAAGAAAAAAAGAGTAAAGACATAAATAAATGTAGTCTTTGATAAGTGGTGACTTGATACAATTGCACCGAAAGGAGTTTGGGGTAGTATAAAGAGAAGTGCGGTGGAATGTATGTCCTAGCATAAGTATGGTCTTGAATGCGACAGTAATTGTATTAAAAGTGCTTAGGGAGGTTAGTCACTATATCCAAATATATCCTACATGTCCCTTAGCCTACATTACAACCAAATGAAGTCCTAATTGATCTTAGACTGAATGGGTTCGATTAGTATAGTAGTACACTACGGGCAAGCCTATGGTGCATCTTTGTGGCATATGAATGTTCTTTCTGAGAGTGAGTGAATTCTGTCTATCTGAGTTCCTAATTGTTCTTAATGTTATTACTTGTGGAACTACTCTCTTGTGTGATGTGAGGGCACTTGATTCATGACGGAAAGGAAAGTTTTGACCTCTGTACAAAGTAAATTGAGGAAGTAAGAATATTGCACGACACGTGAGAGTCGACTCTTGAGGCATAGATGTTACACTACTAGACACAACTCTTGTGATATGTTCTTGGTGTGACACGTTAGTGAAAATGCTTAGTGAAAGGACCTTTGTATAATATGGTGGATTGCTCGAGGGCGAGCAATGATTTAAGTGTGGGGTGTTGATAATAGTCTAGATTCATGTAGTTTAGCGTCTATTTATACTCCAACTCTATTATGCTTCACTATCCTAGGAAGGTTAAATGATGTTAAAATGGCTCTAATTGGGAACTTTATGTTTTGTAGGTGCAAGTCATGCTTATGAGGACCTAGGATGGTGTCTGGAGCTAAATTAAAGCAAGAAGGACCCCTCGGAGTTAAGAGCGTGTGAAAGAAGGAAGAAGAAAAGAGAAGGCAGAAAGATACGCCAATAGTGCGGCCTCTAGCGCGGTCACGCTAGTCCAGATGCAGCAGGCAGATTGAAGTGCCATTAGCGTGACCGCGCTAGCCCAGCAGTCAGAGACAGTGCACATCACATTTAGCACGACCAGTAGCGCACCCACGAGCGCGGCCGCGCTAGTCTCGTCCAGCACACGGTAAATTCAGGGGTAAAATTGGAAGCTTGGAGAAAATTCTTCTTAACCTATATAAGGTCCAGCTCGCCCAAAAGAAAGGATATCTAGGTTTTAAACTTGTTTTAGATCAACTTTGAGGAGGAGAACAAGTGTGAGAAGACACGACTACAATTATCGTTTTTTCTATTCTCCATCTTTTGTCATTATTTTGGGAATGATGAATTATTCTATGCTTTCTTTATATTTTAGCATGAGTAGCTAAATAATCCGTATAGAGTTGATGGAACCAATTGTTAGATGAAGTTTTGATTCAATTTTTTTATAATCGAGCCAGGGTTATTCTATGATTGTTCAACTATGTTTTGTATGGAGATTAATTGATTGGGCCCTTGATTAATCGTGTCTAGTTGCCTTGTGTTGCTTGAGAAAGAATACTAGGTTAGATTGTTGTTGAACAACATCACTTTTGGGTAATTGATGAGATTCATTACTTGAATTTAAAAGTAGGGTTAGAGATAACGAAACTTTGGTGGGATATACTTTAGAGCAGTATAAACTATCAGCTAGAGTAGTTCGAGAGAATGCTCTAGTAAATTATCATAGTTGATTGAGAGATAATTGTGGTAACCTACAGCTCATAATCCTCATAGAGTATTACGACGAGATTATAGCAAAAGAGTTAAGGCTTTATCCGGCAATTGGGGAAATCAATACCCTAGATCTTTTTACCATTGAATTATCTTTAATCTAGAATATTGTTAGTTTCAATATTGTTTTACTTTAGTTAAACAAAACACAATATTTATTGATAAAAAATCTTGCATCCGGAAATTGTGTGAGATTATATTAGCATTACCACAAGTTGTAATAGATAGGTTAGTTCCCTGAGGATTCGACTCCGAACTGTAAACCGGATTATATTTGCAATGACCGCTTTGTCTTTTATAAGACATAGTTGGGCGTGATCAACTATTAGAGCTCAATATTTGTAATTCAGTAGAAATAATAATTAGGTAATTTTTTTTTGGTAAATAAAGTTACTTAGTACTCCCTTCGTTTCAATTTATGCGAACCTGTTTGACTGGGCACGTAATTTAAGAAAAAATGAAGACTTTTGAAATTTGTGGTCCTAGACAAGTTAAAAAGAGGCCCAGAGTATTTTTGTGGTTATAAAAGCTTCTCATTAAAGGTATAATTGTAAGTTTAAGCAAAATTATTTCCAAATTTAGAAAGGGATTATTCTTTTTGGAACAGATAAAAAAGGAAATAGGTTCACATAAACTGGAACAGATGTAGTATATAAGTATTCAATGACATAATCGAAATTTGTTTATGCTGACTTGTATACTAATGTTATAAAATATTTGATTGTGAATTGTCGTGAATAAAAAGAAATAAGATTGCGCTTTGTCTATATGTCTGTTATTGAGATTCATGTCACTTTTTATTTAGCTAGCGTTCGGCCATCGATTCTCAAATTTGTTTTGAAAAGTTTGATTTGGGTGAAGTTTGGTTTGAAGATGAAAATGTGTTTGGACATCAATTTTCAAAATATATTTCTCAAATTTATTTTGGGAAAACATGAAATATGAACTTATACCCACATGTTCTAAAAACTATCACAAATACCCAACAGTACCATAATCAATAACATTCATTATATTATCGTAAACCATAGTCCTGAACATAAATAAATTTGATACAAATTATCATCTTTATAACGAGCTACATGATACACTATCAGATGGCCGAGAAGACGAGCAACATTGTTACAAAATAATAAATAGTGGGCTCTTTTATAAAATACAAAAGTTTGGACCAATTTTTATAAAATGTAATAGTGATATTTTGGCCCAAAACTAGCTATTGGGATTTGGAATTTTGCCAAAAAGTAGGCAAAATCTATGGCCAAACATGTATTTGTCAAATAAAATTCAAATTTATTTTGGCAAAATCTATGGCCAAACGGGTCCTTAGACCCGTTAGGACATAAAAAAAGATTACTTTTTCTCGAAAAATTTTCACTTTTTTTCGAAATCAATGTTTGACCATAAAATTTTCAATTTTCACTTGAAGATGAATTTTGAAATTTTTCGAAAATTTGAAAAATTCGAAAAAGCTGTTTTTCAAAATCACTTACAAAACTTCAAAAACAACCCAAAATAATATTCATGTCCAAACACAACTCTAATTTTCAAATACCATTTTCACTTGAAAACTTTTTTTACTTTTTTTACTTTTTTTACTTTTTTTTTTGGAATTTTACAATTCTTATGTCCAAACGCCCACTAAGGACGGACTTCTTTTTTAGGTAAGAATGACACTATTTGGCTTACTATGATTAACGTTATTATGAAAAAGCATGATACCACTCTTCTTCCTCGGTATGTACTTATGTATATGTACCAGAAATTTGTACTCATTTTACTTAACACACTATACATTAAAATAATAGATCAAGAATTTTATGTACTTTGTAACATTCGACAATGTAATCTAACATGTATGATACTCTACGATTGTAAGGGTTTGGTAGTGGTTTGCCCCCACATGAAGAAAATTATGAAATGTACAATCAAAGTTGAAGAGTAGGCTTTTCTCATTATGTTATTGGGACCAGTAATTACATCGAATTGAGGCGTTATATAGTTAAAACCACTAATAGAAAATCGAACTAATTAATAACAGTAAATCTGGAATGGCTATTGTTATTAGTCCTTTGGCCAATGACAGTTGTTGGTTGTGAAGACAAATTGCTACTTTTGGATAGCAGCCTCAGATCAACAATTTCAAGAACAACAAGACATGAATATTTACTTGTTACAAGTTTGATGCAGTAAGAAAGGGAGACAATTTTTACTCTGTTCAGCAATATATTACAAAGTCTGTTACTAATTCCTAGTGAATTCTTTGGTTTTTGGTATAGTGCAATATTAAACATATTAGCATGTAATTTCAAGCAAGAAAATGTATCTGTCATATAGAATGAGAAGGTTTTGGGACATTGCAATGTTCTTAGAAGTACTTAAAAAGTTTTTCTAATAGCTTGATTGGATGGTTGTTATGTATGATATTGTGTTGTGTCGTATCGTTTTAATCAGTGGCGAAACCAGAAATGTTTTCAAAGGTGTTCAAACTTAAAAGAACAAGAAGAAAATTCTCCGACAGAGGGTGTTCAATATATATTTTATACATTTAAAATCAGTGTTTTACTTATATACACAATGTAATTTTTCGTAATATTTCGGTGAAGGGTGGTCAACTGTAAAAGGTGGCTTCGCCCCTGGTTTTAATGTGTACAATATTTGTTGGATAGATTGTATTGTTTGTCGCTGTTTCATGCACCAGCAATATGAAGAATAAGCTTGCAATATTACAAAGAAAAAGTAAGGCACGAGATAGAATTATTACTTTAAAAGATAGGGTAAAGAATAAAATAGGATTATTTAATAATAAGAAAGGGGAAGATGAGAGGTAAAACAAAGTAAAGGCGCGACGATGGCAAAACAGTCGTTACACAAATTGGTACTTGTTATCGTTACGTAATGACGAATTTAACAATATGATACAATAAAATTTAGGTATTAATCAAAATAAATATTATATTTAAAATAACAATACAATAGAATACAATAGGTAACAACCATTCAAACCAGTTGTAAAAGCTTGAAAATATCTACTGGACATAAAGGGTTTCAAGAGTTTTAATTTCACACAAAGAGCAATAACAGTCTAATTTTACATTTACTCTCACAGTTTCAAGCCTTGCTGCTTTTTCCCAACTTTGCCTTCTAAATCTCTTGGTTTTTGCACATAATACAACCTACAAACTAATGCAGGAAGCATATACATTTACAACTGCTGTTACACTTTGCAAAGCAGTTGGACTTGATCAGCAACCAATGTCAATCATAGTGCTTTGGACTTAAATATAACTGATAAAGAATGGTTCTTCATTTGAACCTGAACTTTCTACTGTTTATAATAGCTTCCTCCTCTCCATATACAGGAAATAGTGGGGATCGAACATAATACAAATAGCTGCTCAACTCATGCACAACATTGAGCAATTCTAAGAATTCCAAAACCGCCGCTGAAACACCTACCACTAGAGGTGGATCCGAGAGTTCAAATGAACCTATTGGTTTTTGGCTCGAAGCATGTATACATATGCAAAAGAAATTAAAATGTGTTCATATGACAAGACCATACTTGTTTGGAACGTATTTGAATTTAGATCCTGGATTCGCCTTTACCTACCACCTTTCATCTCCAAACCAGTTATTCTTTTCCTTTGGACCTGTTGGCCCTGCTTCACCATAAAGTTCAGTTGGAAATAGCTCAACAAGACTCTCCATTGAAATTCTAAAAAAAGAAGGAAGGTGGTTGATTATCTTGTCAACTTCATATCCTGATTTGTATTCAATGGTTGGACCCCATTCCCTCATGTACTGTAGCCAAGGCGGCTCTGCAACAATTCCTTCTCCAAGATACTCAGCAGCGATAATTTGATATTTACTGCTCGAGTCAATATAGTATTTGCTTCTTGCACAATCGTTCCTCACTCCGATACCAATCTTTGTATTGCCTTGAAGGTAACAGCCAGGATGTGGGAAACTCGCGTGTCCATTTCTTGATGCATATACTATTGACTTGTTCCCATCGATGAACTCCAAGTTACGAGCATCAACCCATTCACCACCACTATGCTCACTGAAATAGACACACCAGAGCTCCCCTGAAAAGTTGTTAATACGAAGAGTGTAATGCTCCCAATCACCAACGTGCTCGCCTACTCTATACATGGCTAGATTCAACAAACTTATTTTAAGGGTAGCCGGTCCATTAAAGGGGCAAAAAACCCACATTGCAATATCAGTAAACGTTCCTCCTTCAGCCGGTTTAACATGCACATAGAGCTCCGCGGTCTCAATATTACCACATTTGACAGTGTGTCTATTTTCAACATCTTTATTCGGCAAACCAAGCCAATATTTACCATCATTTTGTCCTCCAGCTGGTAAGTTTGAGCCTTTAGAGTCGATCGCTATACCATTGTCCTTCCCATCTTTAAATAGAAGGGCTCCATTTTTGAAGAACCATTGAACTGATGAGGGCAAGTAAATTTCATCTGGATGGAAGTAAACAGTTGGTCCATAGTGCTTAATAAGTGCATGAACCTGCTCAAGATTGGGCATTGCCTTTAGTGATGAATCAAGATTTTTCAAACATGCAATGCTGAGTTCATCTCCTTTAGTGAATCTTGTACTGCAAAAGAATGTCCCAACCGAAACCCCTTTACACAACATGCCCCTCGTGCAGGGTCTTGTTTTCCAAACTTGTAATCGGTTCTTTGGAAAAAGAGAATTTGAACTAAAAATAACTTCACAAGCCTCACAACTTTCTGTAAGATCAGCGCGGACACATCTAACTTCTTCAACATTTGGTTCATTAGGTTCAGCAGTAGCCACAAAGCCCATTGGTTTATAACCAATTGGTGCATTAGGAAGCCAAATGTAACCAGTTTCATTATAAAGGGAGTTCGCGCTACACACTAAAGTGTAGTTCAATGGCTTTTTAAGAGCAGGAAGCTTGGAAGTCGAATCTCGAAATGAAACTTTTTGCTTCTGATCACCAGATAAATCTTTGACTGCAAGAATATAGCCTGTTATGTTCTCACCATCTGGCTGACAGTAGTGGCCAAGAATTGAAAATCCTTTTGGAATTTCATCTGGTTTATAGAATGAGACTGATTTTGATTTTCCAAACAATGGGCTACAACCCCAAATTTTCTTAAACTTTGTGATTTGAACAGCTTCAATTTCACCTAGGCATACTTTTCCTGTAGCAAATCCTTTACCTACAAGGACAATATTCCCATTAGCAAACTGAGAAACTATAGCAGAATTGTTACTGTCAAAAAGTGTTTGTTTTTAGCTATGTTGCTCAGATCCTTCAAAAGTACTGTCACCCACATGTCGATCCAACACACACTCGGCGATATTTTTGGAGTATCGGAGCAACGTAGTCTTTTAGGCCCCTTGTGTCAGCATGTATTTCTCTCCCCTCTCCCTTTTCCGAATCGAGGATCTTCTGGAAACAACCTCTTTGCGTTTTTTAAGGCAGGGGTAAGGTTTGTGTACACTCTATGCTCCCTAGATCCCACTCGTGAGACGAGACTACATTGAGTATGTTGTTGTGTCAGCATATATTAAAATGGGACATCATTTTAATAATAGGATCTTTATCCTCAAACCAAAAATCAAAATACAAATAGAAGCAAAAGGACTTTCAACACCACCACCAGGAAAAAAATTATTATCCAGATTAAAAATGGGACCTTTACACAAATATACATAGACTATACACATACTATACATGGACTAATATTACACATTGATCGGCCATTTTGTAGTTTAGGCGGTTGGGTTAACGGCTATTTAGGTAAACTGTTCAATAAATTCAAAGTTTTCCTTTCCACATAAATGCTGAAATATTCACTTTTCATAGATTCTTGCACATAAAAATGTGAACTTTATATATACAGAAGAAGATGAATTTCTCACTCAAAGTCAATCATAGAACTGAAGAGGGTGTGGAGAGAGAGAGAGAGAGAAGTGACTGAAACAGAGCTTCTGTTAAAGATAATAGGACAACTGGAGAAGAAAATTCAAAACATACCTTGAGGCCATTGTGGAAGGGGTGAAGGCAAATCAAAACGCTGTGGTTCAACATTGTAGTAATCACATACACTATCCCAGCTACAACACTCCCTCCCAAACATTTTTCTTAATTTCAAAATTAAATTAAAACACTCCAAGAAAGGACTTGAACACTTCAAAAAACAGCAGTAATTTTTTTCTATGTTTTGTTCTGTCGGAGATCAAATGTTTATCTTTGGGAAAGCTTTTGCTTTTCTAACAAGAGAGCAATAACTGAGAAGACAGAGCAATAAATGAATGTTACACCTGTCTCTTGTTGTTTGGAACTTGGAGTACTTTTTTTTTCTTCATTTCAGAAATTTATTACTATTTTTATCAACTCATGTTGTTTCTTTTCCATTTAAAAAATAAACTCCATTTTCAAGCTTGAACTTCAGATAAATATTTATTGTGGACTAACTCAACATGATTGAGACATGGTCTTTTGCTAACATGATAAGTAAATAAATACCACTAAAGATGGTGGCGAGATGGATTAATTAAAGGTCTTTTGTTAGGGGCGAAGCTAGAGTTTCGACAACGGGTTCGGCCAAACTAGTCTCAACCATATTTGTCTTAAAAAATTCATTGAATAGGTACAAATTTTTATTTTAGAACCCAATAACATAAAAAAGGATAGAATCTCGAACCTATCAACTTCAAATTTTGACTTCGTCTCTATCATTGAAGTCCAATATATGATTTTTTTTTAATCGGGAATGCTTCTCTTTTTAGTAGATCGACGTGAATCTGAATAAGTTAGCTCTAATTGAAGTGGGAACCTAACAACAAATAAAAAGTTGTTTTTTAAAAAAAAATTGTTTGTTTCTTTGAATCACTTTGCTAAGTTTTTTTATTTGTCCTAATACTTTTCTACAACTATTCTTCCACGTGCTTCGTGCTTTCTAACCTATCAGCTTTACTATTTTATTCCCTTTGTTTCAAAAAAATAATGAACCTACAATTATTTGAGAGTATTTTTTATGTAGTTTTTAATATGTATTTGAGAGTATTTCAATTTATGTCCGATGTAAAATAGCCAATTTAATATTCGTACTCGGAAAAGGTTCAAAAAAATTGAAATAGAGGATATATTTAATATAGGAAAAAGATGCTTAAATCAATATTATGCATCATATCTTTTTTAAGTTTACCCAATGCATTTAGGATCAATAACTAGAAAAACAAATTGTTAAAAATATATTGATAAATTACAGTATTCCATTTAACAAAATTTATTCTTTATCTAAATAATATACAAGCATGGGTGTCAATGGTTCGGTTCGCCAGATTATTTTATAAACTTTGTACCATATTATTTTTTCGATTTTTCATTTTATATAATCAAAATTAGACTTTTCAAAACCGTCAATTATCTCATTTTTCTTCGGTATCGGTATTTGTATGGTTCGGATAATTTTTCAATATTTTTTTTTTTACCATCTTTGTATTATTGTACCTTCATCCAAATATTCCAATTTAGATCCTTTTGCCATCACAATCCTAAAGGTGGACAATCGTTTTCCACAAGACGTGGAAAAATAATCCACTTATGATACATGCATTTGCAAATTAAAATGAATATAGATAAACAATTCACATTCAAAGAATTATTTGCATGGGTCCACAGGTGGGTGTCCACTACAGTCTCTTTGTACTCAACTTTTTTTATTTACTTTTTATATGCGAATTGAGAATTTAAAATCGTTAGATTAGGAGGAGAGATTAATATATATTAGGGAAAACTATCCTCTGTAGCCACTCAAAATTTATAGAAATAACTTGTGATAGTCATTTTTTATTATGATATTTAGTTTTTATCTAATATTTTTAATGTTGAGCAAAAATAGACGTTACTTTATTAAAATTAATACGAAAAGACGTTTTTATCCTTTCTTCATGAATGCCGTGTAAATATTAAGGACATCAATGTCCTTAACATTCACACTGCACATCTGAAGTTAAGGACATGATATCTTAAAGGTTAACAACGAAATGTACAAATACAGGACACTATGTCCTTATTATTTACACAACACTCATGAAGTTAAGGATACCGTGTCCTTAATATTTACACAACACTCATAAAGTTAAGGACAATATGTCCTTAACATTTACACTGCACACATGAAGTTAAGGACACCATGTCCTTAACATTTACACTGCACATATGAAGTTAAGGACATGACATCCTAAAATTTAACAACAGAAGGTGCAAATACAAGTTAAAGACATTATATCCTTAACATTTACACTGCACACATAAAGTTAAGGACGTCATGTCCTTAATATTTACACTGCACACACAAAGTTAAAAACGTCATGTCCTTAATATGTGCACTGCACATATAAAGTTAAGGACATAATGTCCTAAAATTTTAACAACGAAAAGTGCAATTTCATTGATGGTTCTTTTAATGACCGTCCAAAAAGCCACAAACAATTACAACGAAAGGAATAGACCTGATAAATTTGAAGCTTTAATTCTCATGAATCCAACAAAGGAGAATGTAGCGAACAACAAAAAAGATAAAGCACGAGGAACAGACAAAGAGATACAATCATACAAACAAACCCAGTAGAAAGATACTCAAAGTTTGTTTTCCCTTATAAATGGAACTGAACAGGTTTCTTGAATTACACAATTTATATTATATAGCTGCCATTACAGAAGTTCCTCTAAAAAATTGGAGATTTAAGACACATGTCCTTAATGTTTACACAACATTCATGAAATTAAGGACACCGTATCCTTAATATTCACACAGCACCATGTCTCGTACAGGGGTATTTTCGTCCGAACGGATAAAAATTTATTAAGCACTGGCTATATGGTAAATATATTCTTAACAGTAGCTAAAGAGTAAATACATCTCTAAATTAGTGGCTAACTGTGCACTTTCCCCTCAAAATTTTAGTAGTCCGTGTTTTTTTTTTCACTGACACGAAATGGCCCTTCGGCCCAAACATATTACATCTATAGCCCAAAATATCTATTTTGTATATTTATTTTATAGTGATAGTCTATTTTGTATATTTTTTGTATAGTAACAGTCTATTTAGTATATATTTTGTATAATGACAGTCTATTTTGTATAGTGATAATTTATTATATATAAATTGTATAGTGACAGTCTATTTAGTATATTTTTGTATAGTGATAGTCTATTTTGTATATATTTTGTATATTGACAGTCTATTGTATATAAATTGTACAGTGACAGTCTATTTTAGTATATATTTTGTATAGTGACAGTCTATTTAGTATATATATTGCATCAAAATTTATATATAGAGTGTATCATGCATCTTGCAATGCATCCATAATATATCATTAATGTATCCCGAGCGCTTTTGTGTATTCAAATTATATAGACTGTTCTACGATGTATAAATTATATATATATATATATATATATATATATATATATATATATATATATATATATATATATATATATATATATATATATATATATATATATATATATATATAAAGTGTAATGCAAGGTCGACTCGGCGATGCAACGGGAGTTTTGAACAAAACCTCTTATTCATTAGAAGAAGTTCGGTTACAACTCGCTGATGTTAAAGAAGCCGCCGGCATTACAGGAACATTGCAATGAACGACATAGTTGAAGTACCAAAATGCCCAAAAGGCATCAACATATGGCGCGAATTGATCTTCGCCCCAACGCCGGTCGTCCATCACATACTACTCACCGGCATCAGAATTCATTTTTTTCAGCAAGCAAGTGAAATCGACGCCGTCATTTTGTATAGACCGGGAATTTTTGGAAAAGCGAGGAATAAATTTGATCATGACAAGTTGCTCGCCACCGTAGCTGTCGGATTTGTCAAAACAATTTTCATCCTCGTAGCCACATTCATGCTCGACAAATCCAGTTGACGGCCATTACTGTTAACCAGTATTACCGATTTAGGTTTTACATTTGTCGGTATGCGAAGAAGACCAATTTAGGCTAGCAACTATAATTTATTTGGGGTTATAAATTATATGAATCAATTCATAACTAGCGAATGATAATAGTTTTTACCGGCCGGCTACAAATAAAATTTGCTCTTAATATTATGTGTTTAAAAGGCCTCAAATAAAAGAACAAATTCTTTTTATAAAATAGCTGGAAAGAAAATTAGCTCTAACGGTGCGGTAAATACACACGAACAAATATCGATTAAATCTAAAAATAAATATCATAATAAAATTCTAAATCATTCTTGAACATCACTGCAAAAATAATTAAAATATTTATAGATCGTATACAAATAACCAATAAATAGTTGTTGCTTTTAAGTAGTGGCAAATCAAGACTTTTATACAAGCAGGTTTAGACATATATTAAAGTCCTAAAAAATAATCAATAATAAAAAAGATACTAAGTTAACAAACAAATAGAGTTTACCTAGTGATATTTATTTTGGTTCTTAACAAAACCTTAACTAATTACCTAAAATTAAGAAGTTTGCCACGTTTTTGAAGTTAGAAGAGTGGTCCCAGTATTAATTTATTTTGAATTATAAGCTTCAGATAAAGTGACACCTTTCGAACTTCAAACTGATGGTTTACTTTTGAAAACTGATCAACTTCTAACTATAAGGCCACAAAAGTGGTTATTTGTGCAAATAGTATCTTGTATTCTCAAACAGTATAATATTTTCGGAAGAAATTCAAAAATAGCCATATTTACAAGTGGTCATTCAAAAATAGCCACATTTTTAAAAGTAACCGAAATTTAGCCACTTTTCATGTAAAGATAAATTTGAACGAAAACACAGTTCAAAATCCAAAAAATAATCCAGCATAATATACTGGAGTTCCAGCAAAGTATGTGGGAACTCCAGTATATTATACCGGAGTTCCAGCATAAGTATACTGCTCCAGTATATTATACTGTAGTTCCAGCAAAGTATACAGGAACTCTTGTATATTCATACTGGAGTTCCCGCAAAGTATACCAGTCCAGTATAATATGCTGGAAGTTCATACACAGGCGCTCAGTATATTATGCTGAAACTTTCCGCGTGTTGGAGTTCCAGCATAATATGCTGGAAGTTCATACACAGGTGCATCGAACTCCAGTATATTATGCTGGATCAGTTTCTGTTGCAGCAAAATAATGACTATTTTTCAATGACTTGGCAAACGCTGACTATTTTTGAATGACCAGTCCGGAAACTTGCTAGTGCTTGTTATTTTTTATATATATATTATTATGTCATCTTTATCTGTTAGACCAGGTAACATGTTTTATTTTGAAAAGTTATTAGTCCCACTTTTTATGAATTCTTTTTTGGTGACATGATAATATAAAATATTCTTTACACTACAAAGATACATGAGTTAAACTTGTGCAATTGAATTAATTTATCTCAGACGATCACTTCTTTCAAAAGAATTCTATGGCTGCCATGATTCTACTTGTTACTTGCCCCCAAACAATTCTGAACTCAAATCATATTATACTTGACGTCAGATAAATACAGAAAAATGACTTCGGTCCAATAAAACAACTTACATTTTCATAATGCAAGCTGCACTTTGCAGAAATAGTGATAAAGATGCAAAAACCGGCTATTTCCATAACATAAGAGGAGTAATTAGAAAAAGAAAAAATTCATTACCAAAAAGATTACAAATAAAATTAGGCCGTGACACTACTCGAGTTTAAACAACTTTTAATTTAGTATGTAACATTTTACATGTACTAAAATAACGTTGTCCTCAAGCTGAATTTGTTTCACTAGACCACTTTTTTCTGCTTCTGTTGCTAGTATTAGGAATCCTATTACTATTCCCATGATTATTGTTGTTGTTATTATTACTTGCTCCGCAAACAATTCTGAACTCAATACCATATGCATTTCCAAAGCAAGAAAACAACCCTCCGTCAGAGTTTCGCCGTGAATGTCCTCCGTTTACCACCGCCTCCACCGCCGTCTCCTTCCTCCCTTTGGCATATACTTCCTCTGCTGTTAAATCCTCTAATATTGCGCTTTCCCCATCTTCCATTTCCTTTGGTTGTTTGATATGCATTTCTTTTGGTGGCTCTGGTCGTGTTGGCTGCGGTGGTGGTTGGTACCTTGTAATAAAAGTAAGTAAAAGTATTATTTATCTGATAATTTAAACTTTTAAATGAAATGATCGTGTAATTAAACATGACAACATATGAGCTGACAAAGGTTCTGAGTTCAAGTTTCTCACCATGATTATTTAGCAACCTATGACCTATTTTTAGGCAACTATTTAAATTTTGTCCCCCATTAGCTTAGTGGCTAAATATCATTTTTGAAAATAGTAAGATTATTTTTTCATTTTATAAAGACAAATTTAGTCCGCTAGCCTAATGTAGGACAAAATTTAAATAGTAGCCTCAACAAAAAGGCCATTTGTGCACATGACACTCATCGCTACCGATTATCAAATTTATTTGTGCTTGACCCAAACATAAAATGTCGAAAACATAATAAATTAATAAAAATTTATGCTTTCTAATAGTCAAGAAATTTGTAGATGAGATGGTTACACAATTCAACACGAGTACCTCTTAGCGGATATCTCAGCTGCAACAATGGATGCTGATGGACCAATATCAGAACACAATTCTGAGCCATTTACTATAGACCCATTTACCATTGAGCCATTACAAACTGAGCCAGCTTTATTAGGAAAATCTTCATTGTTAGCCTCTGAATACCCTAAACTCAAAGATCTCCATAGTTGGACTTTGTCATTTATTTGCCTTTGTTTCTCATCATCTACTTGATAATTTTCATTCATTTTCTTGTCTAAAATGTCTCGATAATCCAAAGACGAAGGATTCATAATTTCATTACAAATTAGTGGCATACTTCTCATAGAACTATGAATAAGTGAGACACCCATGTTGAGAATTCCTTGTGGATTTCCTGATGGCCTTCGAATTTGTAAAGCAACAAATCTTTTGCCATTTGAATTAACAAAAGGGTTGATGAGATTGTTCAAAAGAACATGAACTGTGCCAACTAATACATCCCTAAACCAAGAAACGGTGTAAATCTCAATATGAACTGCAGAAGTTTCTGAATATAGGAACTCATCATTGACCTATAAGATAATATATAATAAAACAAAGTGAGAAGAATGGAGAAAAAATTTTGAGACTTGAAAACAACTTTTCTTGAAGAGATATTGCATATAAATAATATTTTGGAAAGAAATACAAACAAGTCTTTTCATGATAAAACAATACCATTTTGGTTCATGAATATAATAGACATGTCCTTTTAATTTAAAATTTGATAAAAAGAACTAATTAAAGTTTATATCTTAATTCAAATTCAATTGTTTAAATAAAACAGAAAATACCAAGTCTTTTAGCAAATAAAACCTTCAAAACTCAAAATTTACCTATATGAGACAATCTCACTTTATATGTATTACAAATAGGGGCAGAGCTAGCTTAACGATTAGGGTTCAATTGAATCTAGAAACTTATGCTGTGCAAACATGCAAAAAATAATTTTCTGCTTATACATAAATTATTGAATCCGCTTAGTATAATACTAATAGTCATAAAATAGGTTCAAATATTGCTTTATGTCACATGTTGACGTTTTTCGAACCCCTATTAAAATTTCCAACTCCACCACGAATTTAAAATTTAAATAATATGTAACAGGGATGAAACCTTGAAGGAGAACTTGTCATTCCATGAGGGGTTGTTGTGTCCTTCATTGTCAATACGTGTGCTTCTTTTTTTGTTCGGGTTAATCCATGTGAGGGCATAAGTACGTAAAGATTTGGATACAGGAGCTAAGTCTTGGGCAGATATGAGGCTAATTTCAAGAATGTGGTTATAATTGCTGCTGTTAGGGGCAATATTATTATTACTATTAAGTGAAGGTTGATAAGAGAGAGAGGAGGATTCTGGTGTCGTCGAGATGTTGTTGTTAGGGTCCATTGATGTGTTATTGCCGCCGTCCGTGGCGGCGACGACAACAACAACAAGGAGATGGTGATGGAAATTGGCAGTGGCATCAAGAGAGAAGGAGATCTGGTAGGTGACAAATTAAGAAGGAATTTGTGTATGTTGTTTTGTTTGAGTTTTGAATGGATGCTAATTTTATGGCGATTCTTTAGGGTGTTTGGACCATTCCTTTTCTCTCTTTTTTATTTTTTATTATTGTACATGGTCAACGTTTGCCCATTAGACATATCAAATTAATGAAGAAAAGAGCAACGCTTTCCTGTGTTGCACGGTCAAAAAAATCTAAGAGCTTCTTCTCTTAGGTTTCTTTAGGGGTTGGGGGTTCAATTGGGGAAGTCAGGAAGCTCATCAGGTGAGCTACCTCTCAACATCAAACTAATGAACCTAAGTTATATTCATAATGTAAAATGTATTACATCATTAGTGAATTTTGTTATCTGATATACTACGCTAGTTATCATTATTACTATATTAACAATAATATTTATCAAAAATTAGACTTATATATAATTACTTAATAACTCACCTAATAGTATAAATATTTTTTATGCCGTAGGTGTATTGACTTAAACTTCAAACTAGTTTGTGTTTGACCAAAAAATAATGATCTTTGATTAAACTAATTAATCGACTATTTAAGAGGCTAATCCCAGTTAAAGATAATCAGATTCATGATGAATAATATAGGAGATGTAGATAGTGTTGAGGTAGATTTAATGCACTAGATATTAAATGCTTCGAATGCAATAATGTGTTAGAAGTATCAAATATTAAATGACAATAAATGTCACCAAATGTAAATAAAAAAGAAGATTCACCCAATATTGAATGAGGTGGATGATTCCTCCTCACAATGATGAGTGACAGGAATCTATGAAAATATTGAAGACTTTCTCGGATCTGGTGGTGTGATGACCCAAAAGGTTATCTTGTGTTTTAGAACTTGATTCCACGCTCTTTAGCCTTAAAAATCTCATTTTTTTACCCTCCTCGATCTGCGTGTGCAGTCCGGGTGTGTTTCTGGAGAGCTTTTATGTTAGAAGTTGATGAAAATAATAATTTTTGCCTTAAGAGTTGATTTTAGTTGACTTCGATCAACGTTTTGAGTAAACAGACCCGAACCCGTGTCTTGACGGTCCCGGTGGGTCCGTAATGAAATATGAGACCTGGGCGTATGTCCGGAATCGAATTCCGAGGTCCCCAGCTCGAGATATAATTTTTTGTTAAAAATTGGAAGACTGAAAATATAATGATTTTAAGAATTTGGTAAATATTTTATCTTCTAGGTATCGGGCCCGTATATTGGTTCCAGAGCCCGATACAGGTCCAAAATACTATTTATACCTTATCTGTGAAATTTGGTGAAAAACAAAATTGATTTGACGTGTTTCGGATGTCCGGTTGTGAAAACAGGAATTTTAAAGTGTTCTTGGGAATTTCATATTATTTGGTGCTAAATTCATAGTTCTAGGTGTTATTTTGGCGATTTGATCGCACGAGCAAGTTCGTATGGTGTTTTTAGACTTGGGTGCATGTTTGGTTTGGAGCCCCGAGGGCTCGAGTGAGTTTCGGATAGGCTACAGAGTGATTTGAAACTTAGTAAAATAGCTGGTGTGCTTCAGGTCTGCAGATCTCGCATTTGCGAGGTGTGGCTCGCAAATGCGAGCCTTGCATTTGCGAAGAAGCATCGCAATTGCGAGCATGAGTTGGGACTTGGGACTCTCGCATTTGCAAGGTTAGTGTCGCATTTGCGGTAGTTTGATGTTCGCAATTGCGAATGAATTATTCGCATTTGCGAGCTTCACAATTGCGAAGCTCAGGTCGCAAATGCGACATTTGCAGCTGGTAAAACTTAACTTAGACGGAATTTTTGCTCATTTTTCAAAACTTTCAAAAACAAGAAACCCTCTCGGAGATTTTTCAAAGACCACTTCTTCCTCAAATAATAGGTAAGTGTCGTGTCTAACCTTGACTTGAGGGAATTAGGAACCCTCGGACTATGTGATTATGTGAAATCCATGTGAGCGGCGTATATGCGAGGTGATGAGTGCTTATACGTCGCCAAATTATCTGTTTTCCCTGATTTACTGCTTTCCTTTAGTTGTTTTCTTCCCTGTCTTAATTGTTATATGCTTTAAATGCTTTCCATGCTTAACCGCTACGTGTTAATCAACATCTTCTCCTGTTAACTATGTTAGATATTCCCATAGTTCCCCTAATCCCTGCTATTTGCTTAATTCGACTTGTTTGCACTTTTTTTAATTGTAAATTGCTGGATTGGTCTCGCTGTGTAGTATTATTTGAGTAGATTTTATATTGATCAAGTTTTCCTTGTTCTTGGTTCAGTTCAGTATTTATTTATCGTAAAGGCGTTGTGATCTAGACTGCTAATTGACTGTGTACATTGAGTGTTTGGTACTGATATGGTGGGATCGGGTTGAGCGCCGCTACAGGAGGAATAAGGGTGGATTGATATGGTGAAATAAGGGCGAATGATCATATTGATATTGATATATGGTGGGATCGCGTTGCGCGCCGCAACATATATATATATATATATATATATATATATATATATATATATTGTTTACTGTTATTTTTATTGTTACGTAGGAATAAGGGAGGATTTTGTGTTGTATGATGGGTTCAGTTTGCGCGCCGCAACAAAACTAAATGTTTTATTTCCTGAGTTGCATTCCTTCACGACATTTCTTTCATTATTTAATATAGTAAGAATTGGTAACTCTGGACGACACTAGTTTACTCTAGAGGTTGTGGTGGTCATTTTTCAGTTGGTTGTTTAGTTATGTTCAGTATTTCTATTATTTCGTCAATTTTTTATACTGCATACATGTTTTACTATAGGTGCTCCGCCTTAGCCTCATCACTACCTCGTCGAGGTTAGGCTCGACACTTACCAGTATATGGGGTCGGTTGTACTGATACTACACTATGCACATTGTACAGATTTTTGAGACGGTCCCAGCGGCGGTCATTAGTGAGCTCAGATCGAATATTTGAGGATACTTGAGGTACGGCTATTCAGCACCCGCAGCTCTTGGAGTCCCCATCCTCTTTTCTTTTAGCTGTACAACTTCATTCAGACAACTTTATACCTCTTTCAGACCTTTATGTGTATTACTTTAGAAGCTCGTGAACTTGTGACACCAGATTCAGGGAATTGTAATAGAGGATTGGCTGTTTAACTTCCGCATTTGTACTTAATACATATCTGTTATTTAGTTCATTATTAATGTTATTGTTTAAGATGCTAAAATAAGTAAAAATATTCTAACGTTGGCTTGCCTAGCAAGTGAAGTGTTAGGCCCCATCACGATCCCGATGGTGGGAATTCTGGGTCGTGACAAGTTGGTATCATAGCACTAGGTTATGTAGGTCTCACGAGTCACGAGCAAACTTAGTAGAGTCTGGAGGATCGGAATGGAGACGTTTGTACTTATCTCCCAGAGGCTATGAAGTTTAGGAACAAATTTCACTTTTATTCAAATCTGTCGTGCGATTTTGTTTTCTCAATACTGTTTGAACCCTCCTGTCCTTATTCTCTCACGAATGGCGAGAACGCGTACCGCTTCTTCGGCTGAGTAGAAGCCAGAGCCTCCAGCAACAGCTCCTACGAGGGGCAGAGGTCGAGGCCAAGGTCGTGCCAAAGGCCGAGGCAGGGGCAGAGCTCAGCCTAGAGCCCGAGCAGTATCCCAAGCCGTGGAGCTTCAGGTAGAGTTCAATGAGGAGGTTCCAGCTCAGACTATTCCTGCCGGACCAGCTCAGGTCCCCGAGAGGTTTATTGCCACCCCAGTGCTTCAAGATGCCTTGGTCCGATTGGTGGGCCTTATGGAGAGTGTGGCCCATATTGACGCATTCCCCATGGCACCAGCCGTATCTCAGACTGGAGGAGGATCCCAGACTCTTGCTACTCACACTTCGGAGCAGATGGATCCCCAGTTTCAGACTCCAGCAGCTTATCCAGTCAGAGTAGTCTAGCCGGTTGCTCCGGCACAACTCGATGATGGGTCAGCTATGTCTTCTGAGGCCTTATGGAGATTGGATAGGTTTACCAATATCTTTCTAGTTTATTTTAGTGGTGCAACTTCAGAGGATCCCTAGGAGTATCTTGACAGTTGTCACTAGGTTCTTCGGAACATGGGTATATTAGAGACCAATAGGGTCGACTTTGCTGCTTTTCAGATGACTGGTTCCATCAAGAAATGGTGGAGGGATTACTTGTTGACCAGACCTGCTGGATCACCTACTCTTACTTGGGACTAGTTCTCACATCTCTTCTTAGAGAAGTTTCTTACTATCACCTTGAGAGAGGAGCGCCACCGTCAAGTCGAGCGTCTCCACCAGGACAACATGGCTGTTACTCAATATGAGACTCGTTTTGTGGATTTGGTCTGTCATTCTATTCTTCTTCTTCCTACCGAGATAGAGAGAGGGTGAGGAGGTTTATTGAGGGACTTGGTCATCCTATTAGATTGCAGATGGCTAAGGAGACTGGGAGCGAGATTTCTTTTCAGGATGCGACCAATGTCGCCAGACGAGTCGAGATGGTTCTTGGACAGGGGGATCAGGGGTTAGACAAGATACCTCTTCATTTCGGTGGATTTAGCGGCTCCTCATCTGGAGGCCGGGGTACTTTTGGTAGAGTCCATCCTTCCAGGCCATTCCATTCAGCACTTCAGTCATCCCACAGTGCTTTAGGGAGTCGTGGTTCTTATGTGCCTCATTCTGGGCAACCAACCTATAGTACACCACCAGATCCTATCATCGCACCTCCTCTTCAGAGTTATTATCGTTGTCAGTCGGCTCGTCCGGGTCAGTCTCAGTTTCCACAACCACGGTATCAGGATGTACGTTTCGAGTGTGGCGATTATGGACATATTTGGAGGACCTGTCCGAGATTATTGGGTGTTCAGCCACAACGTTAGAGTTCTCATGCCATGGTTCCGGCACCAGTTGCTGCACCGCCTGCTCAGCCAGCCAGAGGCAGGGGTCAGGTAGCCAGAGGTAGGGGCCAGATTGATAGAGGTGGAGGTCAGGCCGTTAGAGGTGGAGGCCCGCTAGCTAGAGGCCGTCCCAAGGATATGGTTCAGAGTGGTGGGGCCCAGCCCCGATGTTATGCTTTTCCAGCCAGACCTGAGGCTGAGTCATCTAATGCTGTCATTACAGGTACTGTTTTAGTTTGCAGTAGAGATGCTAGAGTTCTATTTGATCCGGGGTCTACTTACTCCTATGTGTCATCTTATTTTGCTTTATATTTGGTTGTTCCTCGTGATTCCTTGAATTCCCCTGTATATGTGTCCATACCGATGATAGATGTTATTGTTGTCGTGTATATCGTTCGTGTGTGGTCACTATTGCGAGTTTTGAGACCAGTGTAGACCTTCTGCTCTTAGATATGGTGGATTTCGATGTTAAATTGGGCATGGATTGGCTGTCACCTTATCACGCTATTTTGGACTGTCACGCCAAGACAGTGACATTGGCCTTGCCGGGGTTGCCTCGATTGGAGTGGAGAGGGACTCCTGGACATTCTACTAGCAGGGTTATTTCTTATATGAAGGCTCGACGTATGGTCAAAAATAGGTGTTTGGCCTATTTGGCTTATGTTCGTGATTCTAGTGCGGAGGTTCCTTCTATGGATTCCGTGCCTGTTGTTCGTGATTTTCCAGAGGTATTTCCTTCAGATCTGGTGGGGATGCCACCCCGGAGGGATATTGACTTTTGTATTGATTTGGCTCCGGTCACTCAACCCATTTCTATTCCGCCATATTGGATGGCCCCACTAGAGTTGAAAGAGTTGAAGGAACAATTGCAAGATTTTCTTGAGAAGGGCTTCATTAGACCTAGTATCTCGCCCTGGGGTGCACTGGTTTTGTTTGTGAAGAAGAAGGTTGGGTCTATGAGGATGTGTGTAGATTATCGGCAGTTGAAAAAAGTCACCATCAAGAACAAGTACCCGTTGCCGAGGATTGATGATTTATTTGATTAGCTTCAGGGTGCCAAGGTGTTTTCGAAGATTGATTTGAGATCTGGCTACCATCAGTTGAGGATTAGGGCATCCGATGTCCCTAAGACAGCTTTTCGGACGCATTATGGGCACTATGAGTTTCTGGTGATGTCCTTTGGGTTGACCAATGCCCCAACAACATTTGTGGATTTGATGAACCAAGTGTTCAAGAATTATTTGGATTACTTTGTGATTTTGTTTATTGATGAACTCTTGATATACTCCCGCAGTCGGGAGGAGCATGAGTAGCACCTTAGGAAAGTACTCCAGACTCTGAGGGACAGTCAGTTGTATGCTAAATTTTTGAAGTGCGAGTTTTGGTTGGATTCAGTCGCTTTCTTGGGACACGTTGTATCAGCATAGGGTATTTAGGTAGATCCTAAGAAGATTGAGGCAGTTCATAACTGGCCTAGACCCACTTCAGCCACGAAGATCAGGAACTTCTTGGGTTTGGCGGGTTATTACCATCGATTTGTGGATGGGTTTTCATCTATAGCATCCCCGTTGACTAGGTTGACCCAGAAGGATGCCCCGTTCAGATGGTCGGACGAGTGTGAGGCGAGCTTTCAGAAGCTCAAGACAGCTTTGACTTCACTGTCGGTGTTGGTGTTACCATTAGGTTCAAGATCTTACACGATATATTGTGATGTCTTCTGCGTTGGGCTCAGAGGAGTATTGATGCAGGAGGGCAAGGTTATTGCATATGCGTCTCGGCAGTTGAAGGTTCATTAGAAGAATTACCTTGTCCATAATTTAGAGTTGGCAGCCATTGTTCATGCGCTGAAGATTTGGAGGCACTATCTTTATGGCGTGTCGTGTGAGGTTTTCGCAGATCATCGTAACCTTCAGTATATTTTCAAGCAAAAGGACCTCAATTTGAGGCAGAGGAGGTTGTTAGAGTTATTGAAAGACTATGATATCACCATCTTTTATCATCCAGGAAAGGCCAATGTGGTGGCCGACACATTGAGTAGGAAGGCAGCGAGTATGGGCAGCCTTGCATTCATTCCAGTCGATGAGAGGCCGCTAGCTTCATATGTTCAAACTTTGGTCAACCAGTTTGTAAGGTTGGATATTTCAGAGCCCAGTCGTGTTCTAGCTTGCACAGTCACTCAGTCTTCCTTGATTGAGCGTATAAGAGATCGACAGTATGACGACACTCATTTGTTGGTCCTTAGAGACAAAGTGCGGCACGGTGGTGCCAAGCAGGTTACTGTAGGAGATGACGGAGTATTGAGGATGCAGGTTGGCATGTGTGTGCCTAATGTTGATAGGCTTCGTGAGTTGATTCTTAAAGAGGCCCACAATTCTCGGTATTCTATTCACCCCCGTGCCGCCAAGATGTACCAGGACCTGCGACAGCATTATTGGTGGAGGAGGATGAAGAAGGATATAGTTGCTTATGTAGCTCGGTGCCTGATATTTCAGCAGGTGAAGTACGAGCATCAAAGACCCGGTGGTTTGCTTCAGCAAACAGAGATTCCTGAGTGGAAGTGGGAGCGTATCACTATGGACTTTGTTGTTGGACTCCCACGGACACAGAGGAAGTTCGATAACGTTTGGGTCATTGTGGATAGGCTGACTAAGTCAGCACAGTTCATTCATGTGGCAGTTACCTATTCTTCGGAGCGGTTGGCAGATATTTATATTCGTGAGATCGCCTGTCTTCATGGTGTGCCCGTGTCTATCATTTCTGATCGAGGTACGTAGTTTACCTCGAACTTCTGGAGGGAAGTACATTATGAGTTGGGTACGCGGGTTTAGTTGATCACAACATTTCATCCTTAGACGGTCAGACAATCCGAGCGTACTATTCAGATCTTGGAGGATATGCTCCGCGCATGTGTTATAGACTTCGGAGGACCGTGGGATCAGTTCTTGCCCTTTGCAGAGTTCGCCTACAACAACAGCTACCAGTCAAGCATTCAGATGGATCCCTATAAGGCGTTATATGGTAGACGGTGCAGGTCTCCAGTTGGGTGGTTTGAGCTGGGGGAGGCTCGATTGTTGGGTACTTATCTAGTTCAGGAGGCCTTGGACAAGGTCAAGATTATACAGGATCGACTTTGCACAGCTCAGTCTAGGCAGAAGAGTTATGCCGGTCATAGAGTTCGAGATGTGGCATTCATGGTCAGGGAAAGGGTGTTGCTTCGGGTGTCACCCATGAAGGGTGTCATGAGGTTTGGAAAGAAGGGAAAGTTGAACTCTAGATATATTGGACCTTTTGAGATTCTCGAGAAAGTGGGAGAGTTGGCTTATAGTCTTGCATTGCCTCCGGGGTTATCACCAGTTCATCCAGTGTTTCATGTGTCCATGCTCCGGAAGTATCATGGTGACCCGTACCACGTGTTAGATTTCAGCTCTGTCCAGTTGGACAAGGATTTGACTTATGAGGAGGAGCCGGTGGCTATTTTAGCCCGACAGGTTCGTTAGTTGAGATCAAAGAGTTATCCTTCAGTTCGAGTGCAGTATAGAGGTCATCCTGCTGAGGCAACTACTTGGGAGTCCGAGTCAGACATGCGGAGTAGATATCCCCACCTATTCATCAGTTCGGGTACTTTTCTATATTCATTCGAGGACGAACGGTTGTTTTAGAGGTGGAGAATGTGATGACCCAAAAGGTTATCTTGTGTTTTAGAATTTGATTTCGTGCTCTTTAGCCTTAAGAATCTCATTTTTTACCCTCCTCGATTTGCATACGCAGTCCGGGCATATTTTCGAAAAGCTTTTATGTTGGAAGTTGATGAAAATAATAATTTTTGTCTTAAAAGTTGCTTTAGTTAACTTCGGTCAACGTTTTGAGTAAACGAATCCGGACCTGTGTCTTGACGGTGTCTGTGGGTCGGTAATGAAATATGTGACCTGGGCGTATGCCCGAAATCGAATTCCGAGGTTCCTAGCTCGAGATATGAATTTTTGTTAAAAATTAGAAGACTGAAAATCTAATGATTTTAAGAATTTGGTAAATGTTTGATCTTGTTGGTATCGGGCCCGTATTTTGGTTTCGGGGCCCGTACAGGTCCAAAATAATATTTATAAATTTGGTGAAAAATGGAATTGATTTGACGTGATTCGGACGTCCGGTGGTGAAAATAGTAATTTTAGAGTGTTTTTGGGAATTTCATGTGATTTGATGATAAATTCGTAGTTCTAGGTGTTATTTTGGCGACTTGATCTCACAAGCAAGTTCGTATGATGTTTTTAGACTTGGGTGCATGTATGGTTTGGAGCCCCGAGGGCTCGGGTGAGTTTCGGATATGCTAGGAGTGATTTTAAATGTAGGAAAATAGCTGGTGTGCTTCAGGTCTGCAAATCTCGCATTTGCGAGGCCTGGCTCGCACGCATTTGCGAAAAAGCATCGCAATTGGGAGCATGGGCTAGGACTGGGGACTGTCGCATTTGCGAGGTTAGTGTCGCAGTTGCGGTAATTTGATGTTCGTAATTGCGAATGGATTATTTGCATTTGCGAAGGCAGCAGAAATGCGACAGGTTTGCATTTGCGATATCCAGTTGGACAAGGATTTGACTTATGAGGAGGAGCCGGTGGCTATTTTAGCCCGGCAGGTTCGTTAGTTGAGATCAAAGAGTTATCCTTTAGCTCGAGTGCAGTAGAGAGGTCATCCTGCTGAGGCATCTACTTGGGAGTCCGAGTCGGACATGCAGAGTAGATATCCCCACCTATTCATCAGTTAAGGTACTTTTTTATATCCGTTCGAGGACAAACAGTTGTTTTAGAGGTGGAGAATGTGATGACCCAAAAGGTTATCTTGTGTTTTAGAACTTGATTCTGCCCTATTTAGCCTTAAGAATCTCATTTTTTTACCCTCCTCGATTTGCATGCGCAGTCGGGGCATGTTATGTTGGAAGTTGATGAAAATAATAATTTTTGCCATAAAAGTTGATTTAGTTGACTTCGGTCAACATTTTTGAGTAAACGAACATGGACCCGTGTCTTGACGGTCTCTGTGGGTACGTAATGAAATATGCGACCTGGGCGTATGCCCATAATCGAATTCCGAGGTCCCTAGCTCGATATATAATTTTTTGTTAAAAATTGGAAGACTGAAAATCTAATGATTTTAATAATTTGGTAAATGTTTTATCTTGTTGGTATCGGGCCCGTATATTGGTTCTGGAGCCCGATAAGGTCCAAAATAATATTTATACTTTATCTGTGAAATTTGGTGAAAAACAAAATTGAATTGACGTGATTCGGATATCCGGTTGTAAAAACAAGAATTTTAAAGTGTTCTTGGGAATTTCATGTGATTTGGTGCTAAATTCGTAGTTTTAGGTGTTATTTTGGCGATTTGATTGCACGAGCAAGTTCGTATGATGTTTTAGACTTGGGTGCATGTTTGGTTTGGAGCCCCGAGGGCTCGGGTGAGTTTCGGATAGGCTACTGAGTGATTTGAAACTTAGGAAAATAGATGGTGTGCTTCAGGTCTGCAGATCTCGCATTTGCGAGGTCTGGCTCGCCTCGCATTTGCAAAGAAGCATCGCAATTGCGAGCATGAGCTGGGACTTGGGACTCTCGCATTTGCAAGGTTAGTGTCGCATTTGCGGTAGTTTGATGTTGCAATTGCGAATGAATTATTCACATTTGCGAGCTTCGCAAATTGCGAAGCTCAGGTCGCAAATGCGACATCTGCAGCTGGTAAAACTTAACTTAGACGAGATTTTTGCTCATTTTTCAAAACTTTCAAAAACAAGAAACCCTCTAGGCTATTTCCAAAGACCACTTCTTCCCCAAATCATAGGTAAGTGTCGTGTCTAACCTTGACTTGAGGGAATTAGGAACCCTCAGACTATGTGATTATGTGAAATCCGTGTGAGCGGCGTATATGCGAGGTGACAAGTGCTTATACATCACCAAATTATCTGTTTTCCCCGATTTACTGCTTTCCTTTAATTGGTTTTTTCCCTGTCTTAATTGTTATATGCTCTAAATGCTTTCCATGCTTAACTACTACGTGTTAATCAACATCTTCTCCGGTGAACTATGTTAGATCTTCCCATAGTTCCCCTAATCCCTACTATTTGCTTAATTCGACTTGTTTGCACTTTTTTTAATTGTAAATTTCTGGATTGGTCTCGATGTGTATTATTATTTGAGTAGATTTTATATTGATCAAGGTTTCCTTGTTCTTGGTAGTCAGCATTTATCGTAAAGGCCTTGTGATCTATACTGATAATTGACTGTATACATTGAGTGTTTGGTATTGATATGGTGGTATCGGGTTGCACGCTGCAACAGGAGGAACAAGGGTGGATTGATATGGTGAAATAAGGGTGAATGATCATATTGATATTGATATATGGTGGGATTGGATTGCGCGCTGAAACATATATATATATATTACTGTTATTTTTATTGTTACGTAGGAATAAGGGAGGATTTTGTGTTGTATGGTGGGATCGGGTTGCGTGCCGCAACAAAACTATATGTTTTCTATTTCCTGAGCTGCATTCCTTTACGGTATTTCTTTCATTATTTGATATAGCAAGAATTGGTAACTCGGGACGACACTAGTTCACTCTAGAGGCTGTGGTGGTCATTTTCAGTTTGATGTTTAGTTCTGTTCAGTATTTCTATTATTCCGTCATTTTTTATACTGCGTACATGTTTTAGTATAGGTGCACCGCCTTAGCCTCGTCACTACCTCGTTGATGTTAGGATCGACACTTACCAGTACATGGGGTCGGTTGTATTGATACTACACTCTGCACATTGTACAGATTTTGGAGATGGTCCTAGCGGCAGTCATTAGTGAGCTCGGATCGGGTATTTGCGGAGACTTGAGGTATGAGTGTTCAGCGCCCCCAGCTCTTGGAGTCCCCATCCTCTTTTCTTTTAGTTGTACAACTTCATTCAGACAACATTATACTTATTTCAGACCTTTATGTGTATTACTTTAGAAGCTCGTGAACTTGTGACACCAAGTTCAGGGAATATTAATAGACGATTGGGTGTTTAACTTCCGCATTTGTACTTAAAACATATTTGTTATTTAGTTCATTATTAATGTTATTGTTAAAGGTTCTAACATAAGTAAACATGTTCTAACTGCTAACAGAAGTAAACATGTTCTAACGTTGGCTTGCCTAGCAAGTGAAGTGTTAGGCGTCATCACGATCCCGACGGTGGGAATTCTGAGTCGTGACAGGTGGAAATGAAAAGGAATAATCCAAAAAGACGAATCTCCTAAGAAAGGGGTTCTTTGTATTTATCTCGAGAGTTTGCTTTTCAAAAGAGTTCTTATCACTTAGAATACTGCATGCTTTTTGCCTTATCTCTCATTCTATTTGTATGGGACATTCCCCCAAAGGACCCTAAAAGTAACAATATAGAGAATAATCAATGGAATACCCCCTCTAAAGATCCCAATACAACACTAGCCGTTACTACTACTCATAACACTCGACCTTGGCCGTGGTTGACTGCTCGGTGACAAGTTCCGTTAGTCACTGGCCGACCTCGGCCAAATTGCCCATGATAATCTCCTCTCCGTACTGAATTTCCTCAATCGGATTTTGACCCATACAGTAAGTCCCTCCGCTTATCGAGGTTGTCTTTTAGTCGACCTCGGTGAGCAGACTTCGCTAGTCGCAGTTGAGAAATTCATGTGGGAAATTCGAGTAGCAACAATCACGGCCGAGGTGATAACATGGAGATTTGCAGGCTGAAACTTACCGTGACGTTGGTTTAGAATGACATCACAGCATCATGCATCATTATTACGCATCTTCCCTATGCATTTCATCGCTTCCTGTGCCCTTGTCGCTTTGATATTCATGTATCGACAGTTTATTTTCTCAATTAGGTTGCTTGTGTTCTTTATAAATAGGGATTGAAAACCCCTTGTAAATTCGTTTGTGTTTTCTTGCATTTTAACCTTCATATCTTCCCCTCTTCTTTTTCTTCCTGTATTCTTGCTCCCGATACTTTCACTTTCGCACCCTTGTTTTCCTTTCTGGATTTAGCGATTCCTGCTATTTATACCTCCGTCGAGTTTGTACTTTTGCACTTACAAGCACCTAAAAATTGTTAACGCATCTTCTGGCTATGGAGAGGCTTCTGATCCAATCCCACTGGCAGTGAGAATGCCTCCTCACAATGATGGGGTTGCCATTGTTGCTAAGGACGAAAGCTTCCCCACTGTGGAGGAAATAATTCCTTATAATGACAAAGTCAGGTCAGACTTCTCAAAACTGCCCACAGACGAGTCCGAACCTTTGGAATCTGAAATGGATGCGAGCACCCTTGTTGAGCTTAGGGCCAAGTTCAACATCCCTGCCCACATCGACCTAATTCCGGCTGGTCGCGACGTGGTGTAGATTCATCTCCCTGGATATTGCGCGTTCTACGCATATCCGTTCTACGTGGGCTATTCTCTTTCTCTTCCACCGTTGGCGGAGGAATTCTTCCACTATTACAGCGTCTGTCCGGCTCAGCTATCCCTCTACATTTACATGCTCTTCCTTATGTTGATAAAGTACGCGAAACTGGCCAACCGCGGAATTTCTATTCGCCATCTACTGCACCTCTTCGCGCCAAGTTTCTATAGGGGTACGATGTTACACCTTCGCCACCGTGGGAGAAAGGGATTGGTGGTGAAGATGGACGATAAGGCCAATCGTAGATTTTGGTACAACGTTTTCTATATCAAGATCGAGGACGTGGTGGCAAACCCCGATGGGGTTTTCTAAAGCATGGAACTTTGCCTGTAAGTACTTCTGTTGATTGTTTGTTTTTTTTATTTCAGTGGTAGCTTAATCGTTCCTATTTTTTTTTTTGTATCCGATAAAGAGACCCCTTTGTTGATTGCAGAAATTCATGACTGGGTAAGTCATGTCTTGCCCCATACGGTGGGGATCCATGAATGGTCATCATTCCACAAGAAGTTTGGGCGCAAGCCTTCAGCGATCGGTGAGTCGTTTATTTTGAATTTTTGTCGCTTCGGTCTTCATGTTGCCTTTGTTTTCTTCTCTTTTCTTTTACAGCGGGGTCGGCTTAACTTCTGCTTTTATTGTTAGGTCGTAGAGATTCGAGAAGGGCGAAGGCTCTTACACCCGCCTTTCGTCAACCAAGTGCTACGACGGGGTCTTCACTTGCTGCAACTACGAGCAAGTCTATTCAGACGACCACTTCTTCCCAGATCCCGGCATTGTGCGAACCTAGTCGACGGTCGGCGGCCCCCTCGGTGGAGATTCTGGCTCCTCCTTTGTTACACTTGGTAGACGAGTTGTCACCGAACGAGGAGGAATTGGTTCCACTTAAAAGGAGGAGGGTGGAAGTAGGCAGCAAGATAACTAGAGCCCACGAATCGACAAGGGGAAACTCTGAGCCAGCCGTGGCTGCACTGGAGAGTGAAGTGGACTTGACAACTATGGGGATGCAGCCAATGGAAGTTGTGTTAGATGTTCCTTTGCCCGAGGCCGTTGTTGAAGAAGAAGGGCTACTTGAGGCTGCGGAGGCCGTGCCAAGGAGTGACCTATCATCCTTCGAACAGGCTGGTGTTCCTTCGTTTGCTGAGGAGAGAGAGAAGAGTGTTGTCGTGGATGGATACGAGACAGGTTCTGACGTCGACCCTAAAGAGGTGCAGATATTTACCTAAGGGTTTACTCGGGTGTAGGTAAGGTTAGAGGGATCCACTCGCACCACAGTCATCCCCCTGGACTGTGACTTACTAGTGGATACAAAGAACGTGGTTCCCTCTTTGGGACCTCTCTGCTCTAACGCCGAGGGTAGGACCTTACAGACGTTCAATGATGCCGCCCTGTCGTAGGGCATAGTCTGACTCGCTTTGAGGGTAAATTTCGACCCTTTTAGCTTCTATGCCTTACATTCTTCCTTATTTTGTTTTTAGATTGACTTCTTTCTTTCTTTTTAGACTGACTTCCTTCTTCTTCTGATTTCTCTTTTCCATTAGACCATCATTTTGGAGATTGAGAGTTCCCCCCGATAAGAGAAGCGGAAAGCTATTTTCAAGAAAATAGAGAGGAAGTACCGTGAGTATCGCATCAAGCACCGTGAGATCTGCAAGCGGTTTGGTGTGGATGGAAACTTCCAGGCCATTAGGGATGAGCTGAAGCAGAAAGACGATGAACTTATAAGAGTCATCGGTAAATGCAGCAAGCTCGAGTGAACACTTAGAGATAAAGAAGACGAGCTTGAGGTGAGCCAGGGGGTCGAGGCTGAGTGTGCAAACCTTCAAAACCAAGTGGCATCTCTGCAGGCCGATCTTGAGCAAAGTTTGATCAGAGCTAACAATTTGAGTGATGAGGTGCTCGAGAAGGCAGCAGAGTTGGATAACACGAGGATACCAGGGTGACGGCTTTGGCAAAGGTGGAGGCGTTAGAAGATGCCATCCGCATCCTCCGGTCTGAGTGGGCGAGTGATGCGGAGACGGATGTGCTCAAGGAAACACGACTTGATGAGCGAATTGAGGGGCTTGAGAAACAGGTTTCAAACCTTAGTGATCAGATTACCGTTCTCGAGGCCAAAAAGGCGCAGCTGTTGGATCAACCGTCCTCCTCTCACACTTCCACTTATCCCGAAGTTCCGGAGGATTTGTACGAGTAGTTGATCCACGCCGAGTCCCAGATAGACTTATTCAGGGATTTGATGACGGTAGGGAGAGTTTATGAGGCTGAGTTTAAGGATGCTCGTCCTAAGGCGCACGCAGCTCGGGTCGCCTGTGGTTATGATCCTGCTGTGCCTGGGGCTGATGATGGCGAAGAGGACTTGTACAGGATTGAGCAAGGTGCCTAGTATGAGGACGAATCTCTGATGGCGAGGACGATGGTGGGGACGGTGCTGGTAAATAGTTATGCTTTTTGTAATTTTTGTGCTTGTTTTTGCGGGCGTCTATTCAGACCTTGTAAAGACATCTTTTTGAATATGAATGCTAATTTTGTTGTTTGTATACGGCTAAAATCGCAGAGCCCGATTTTACGATCATTACGACGCTCAAAAGTATCGAAGGTTTGAGTTTTGGCATCGAGGGGGAATATCGAAGGTCCTCGACCTTGGAGCAATGCAAATCGAAGACCAACATGGAAAGGCGGGAAATTCCCAAAAGGCATGTGGTTAAAGCTTACCAAGTACGCAAATAAGTACAAGCCCGTACCGTGGCATTAAATGGTTGTACCAGGCATCTCTCTTTTGTAATAATTACACATGTAATATGTTGGAATTCCCCCTCAGATATAAAGAGGACCCTTGTGAGTTTGTAAGACACATGATATTCAATACAAGAAGAAGAACATTCTCTACAATTGTTTCACTGATTTATTGCCTTTCATTTATTGTGTTCATTAGTTGTTCTTCATTTATATCTCATTATTAATCAAAAATAGGCCATCTTCGAGGCCTTCAATACTGCTATATCATTCTCTACAGCCCTTTGTCAAGCTCTTGAGCTCGACCTTGAGGCCCAGTCCGACCAACCTCGAGACCCGTCTCTCCGCTGCTCGGTTTGCATAATCTCATTACCCGTTGCTATTATTTCATTTTCTCACTTCTCACCTAGCATCTACTACCTAAAAAACTGGTATTAAAATAGATCACGTATTTTTAGAACCACAAAATCAAATATAATTGTAATTAACATTTTCCAGGTAAACAATTTGGCGCCCACCGTGGGGCTAAAAATAATAGTAATTGTTTTAGTGCTGGTTTTCTAAAAAAAACAAGTTATTCTTTACACTTTTTCTTGTCCAAAAATATTCAATTTCAGGTCAGAATATGTATAACTCAGTAAACGCACACGAAAACAACGGTCCTGAGGATCACGGAGAGAATGGCGTAGCTGCTTCAGGTGCCAGTGTGCCATCTCACAACCTTGAAGAGGCACCAATACAAATCCCCGTTGATGAAGTCTCACGCAACGCTCGAATGTCGATGTAAGCTCTCATACAGACGGAAGTGTGCACGAGGGAGACCAACATGAAGCACAAAGGGCCCCTTCTCAAAGGGAAAAAGAAGTTATCCTTCACGTCATTTTTGAGATGTTGCAAGCACAACAAGTATGAACGTACAGGAAGTTGCAAAGGGATTTCCGAACAACAGTGGCTATTGCTCAGCTACAAAGTCATCAAAAAACTCCAAGCACAACGCCATCAGAAATGACTCCTTGAGGTGAACAGGTACCGGAGAGATCGAGCAACAAAAGGTCAACAGCCTACCCCGCTATTATGAAGATGCTCGAGGACCTCACAAAGAGGATTGAATCAGGCGAAAAAAAGATATAAGCCAACGACAAAAAAATGTAGACCTATAATTCGAGGGTCGATCAGATCCAGGGTGCACCGCCGATTCTCAAGGGTGTAGATTCGAAGAAGTTTGTTCAAAATCCATTCCCATCGAGTGCGGCTCCGAAGCCCATCCCGAAGAAATTCAGAATGCCCGATCTCCCGAAGTACAACGGAACCTCAGACCCCAATGAGTACATTACTGCTTAAACTTGTGCCGTGAAAGGAAACGACTTAAAAGATGACGAGATTGAATCCATCTTGTTGAAAAAACTTGGAGAAAAGATGTCCAATGGAGCCATGTTGTGGTATCATAACCTACCCCTGAATTCGATAGACTCGTTTGCCATGATGACAGACTCTTTTGTGAAGGCGCATGCGAGAGCCATCAAGGTCGCCACAAGGAAATCTAACATCTTCAAAATCAAACAGAGGGAGAATGAGATGTTAAGGGAGTTCATATCCCGCTTTCAATTGGAACGAATGGAATTACCACCGGTCTCCGATGATTTGGCGGTACAAGCCTTCACTCACGGCTTGAATGAACGAGGCTCGATAGCTTCAAAATAGCTGAAACAAAATTTAATCGAGTACCCCACCGTAGTTTGGGAGGATGTACACAACATGTATCAGTCGAAGATCAGGGTCGAGGACAACCAATTGGAAGCCCCCTCGGGCTCGGTGTATCCTAGCAGAGTCTTAGCGAAGGAATCGAGGCTTCCAGAAAGAGAGCCAAGGAAAAACAAAGAAAGGTATCAACTGTACATAGAGAATCGGAGAAATATCCCAAGGCGTAACATACCTCGAAGTGATCAAAGGATGGACCGAGGCCAAAATCCTCAGGGACTCATAAACAAAGCAGGGCCGACAGAGGCAACCCGACTATCTGAGTACGATTTCAACATTGATGTTTCAGATATAGTATCGGTCATAGGTAAAATAAAAGACACCAGATGTCCAAGACCCATACTATCAGATCCTTCTCAAAGGGACCCTAACCTGGTATGCGAATTTCACGGTACGCATGGCCATAGGACCGAGGATTGCAGACATCTCCGAGAAGAGGTGGTACGACTTATTAGCAAAGGGAACCTTCGAGAGTTCCTCAACGACCGAGCCAAAAACCAATTTCGGGAAAGAGAGGCAAACGAGAAAAATGAAACAAAAGAACTACGACACGTCATCCACATGATTATTGGTGGAGTCGACGTCCCTCAGGAACCCATTTTTAAGAAACGAAAGTATCCATCACAGGGAAAGGCAAACTCAGAGCTACATGCCTGAAGACGCCTTTTCATTCAGCAAAGAGGACATCAAGACCTTGTCTCAACATCATATGACGCACTGGTAATTTCTTTTCTTTTGAATAAATTTCAAATTAAACGTGTGCTCGCGGATCCAGGTAGCTCGGCCAACATAATTCGGTCGAGGGTAGTAGAGCAACTCGGGTTGCTCGACCAGATCGTGTTCGCCTCCCGTTAGCGTGGCTGGTACAATTCAAAATTCCAAGTTTCATGTCATCGAAGGTGACATGAGATACAATGCATTTCTCGGAAGGCCGTGGATTCACAGTATGAGGGCGGTGTCGTCAACCCTTCATCAAATGATGAAGTTCCCTACGAAGGATGCAATAAAAACAATATACGGGGAACAACATGCAGCAAAAGAAATGTTCACAGTGCACGATGTGGCACCGATACCTTCTACGTCGAAGGAGCCAAAAAACAAACAAACAGCGTAGCAATCGCAAACTACATCCTCGGATGAACGAATAAAGGACCGTGCCGCGTCCTCAGAACGAACAACCGAAGCATACCGAGGCTTGAACGCCACCACAACTAAGGTACAATACTTTTCCTCTTTCCTTCACGTTTTACACTAACCTATGTGCAGGTGTTCGATTGAAAAAGAATCGGAGCACCCTCTAGTGTGAAGGCCTTAAGTTTTTAAAGCATGTGTTGCCTTTTTCCCTCACGCCAGATTTTATCCCAAATGGGTTTTACCAACGAGGTTTTTAACGAGGAGACACCCATATGCTACCTAAGTAGAACTCACCAACTATTCAAGGCTTCTCTTCGATCAACCTCAAATACTGAGGGGCATCTCCCCAGGAGATCACTGAAACACGCCGAAGAGGGTCTCGACAGGAGAACAATGTATAGGTCCAAATAGTCGAATGAACTGTGTCCACATAGAATAACCGAACCCTCGATGGTTAAAAATGTGTACTTGTACCAAGTAATCAAAGAAGAATTTCTTATCATCAAAACACTTCACGCGTCAAAGAAGTTTGTTATTTTCACAAGAAACGGCCCTAGGGCGAAAAATTTACCGACCATTCGGGGAATGTCCTCGATAGTTACCCCATCGAGTCTTCAAAAACTCAAAGTCATAAGACCTAAGGGCCGACAATTTCGAGCACGTAAGCCCTCCATGAGGCAATATCACCAATGTAAGCCCTCCATGAGGCAATATCACCAATGCAAGCCCTCAATGAGGCAATATCACCAATGTAAGCCCTCCATGAGGCAATATCACTAATGTAAGCCCTCCATGAGGCAATATCAACTCCGACTCAGGGACTGTCCTCGACTGTCGGCTCATCAAGCTATCTAACTCGAAGCCATTGCCGACAACTTCGAGCTCATAAGCCCTCCATAAGGCAATATCAAGCTCGAATTGGGGACTGTCCTTGACAGTCACCCCATCGAGTCATCAAAAACTCAAATCCATAAGACCTCAAGGCCGGCAACTTTGAGCACGTCAGCCCTCAATGAGGAAATATCACCAATGTAAGCCCTCCATGAGGAAATATCACCAATCTAAGCCCTCCATGAGGCAATATCAACAATATAAGCCCTCCATGAGGCAATATCAACTCCGACTCGGGGACTGTCCTTGACTGTCCGCTCATCAAGCTATCTAACTTGAAGCCGTAAGACCTTAGGGCCGGAAACTTCGAGATCATAGGCCCTCCATAAGAAACCAATGTAAGCCCTCCACGAGGCAACATCAAAACTGTAAGATCCCAAGCAAGGCATATATAAATTTGTAAGACCTTAAAAAGGCATAATCCCGATATCAAAGTCAAGGCTATATATCGAACTTGTAAGACCCCTAAAAAGGCATACCCTCGATATAGATGCTGAGACTATCTCACTCGAGGACTAAAGGCTACAGCCAAATACGATAACCGCTTTCATAAGGCTCCGGCCAAGCTAACGCGACTCGGAGACGTACGACTGTCGCCATAAAATCACAGTCCTCCAATTACTTCGAAAATACTTTGAAAAGAACTGGTTAAAGGTCGTACCGACCTAAAGCATAAGAGCCCAAGTCTCCAGCTACACTAAAGGTCATACCGACCTAATGCGTAAGATCCCAAGTCGCCAGCTACACTAAAGGTCGTACCGACCTAACACATAAGAGCCCAAGTCGCCTGCTACACCAAAGGTCGTACCGATCTAATGCGTAAGAGCCCAAGTCGCCAGCTACATGTCATACCGACCCAAAATGCCTAGAGGGCTGATGATCTCGAGTTGAAACTCGACTCAGAGAATTAGACCGAAACAGTTAACTAAAGCGCCTAAGGGCCAAATGCGTAAGCGCCCAAGTCGCCAGCTACACCGAAAGTCGTACTGACCTAACGCGTAAGAGCCCAAGTCACCAGCTACAGGTCGTACCAACCCAAAGTGCCTCAGGGCCGATTTAAAAACCTAAGGGCCGATGAGCTTGAGTTGAAACCCGACTCAGAGACTGAGCCTGAAACGGTTAGCTAAAGCGCCTAAGGGCCAAATGCGTAAGAGCCCAAGTCTCCAGCTACACCGAAGGTCGTACCGACCTAACGCGTAAGAGCCTAAGTCGCCAGCTATAGGTTGTACCGACCCAAAGCGCCTCAAGGCCGATTTAAAAACCTAAGAGCCGATGAGCTCGAGTGGAAACCTGACTTAGAGACTGAGCACGAAATGGTTAACTAAAGTGCCTAAGGGAAAAATACGTAAGAGCCCAAGTCGCAAAAGTTGAGCGTGCGTCTACTGTCCTGGCCCCATCGGCCCTAGTTGAATCACTCTCAATAGGGGCATGACCACTCGAGACCCCACTTGGTTCGGTCGGCCTCAGGCCCCGAACGTCCCTCGAAGTACCTTTGAGTGCAGAAGTAGACGATGGTGGAGGACTCTTTCTCCTTCCCTCTCGAGGAACATCTCCCTCAAAACTAGAGGTCTCAGGCCTAGCAAAATCGGCAACCTCGGGAGGCCTCCTGGCTCGAGCCGTAGACGAAGAACCATCCTCATAAGGAGAGATGATATCCACGGAATAACCAACGGATATGAAGTCCTCTCCAGCGATGGCATCTCCTTCGTGTCTCTGAACATGCCCCGCCTCGGTAAGAATGTCTCATCCATCGAGGACCTTTTCCGCTTATTATCCCCCCTCGGCTCCGAAGTCGATGGTCCTTCCCTCTCCTCGAAGGGGAAAAACCTCATCTTCGAGAATCCACCAACACCTGTAGTTGATTTAATACATATAAAAGGAAGCATTCCTCAAAAGGCAATCACTTGGCTCATACCGTGGTGCTTTGCTTCCCATCTGCCCTTCAACAGATCTCGCCACTTGCGTTCATCATAGGACGACGAAGCTGCCAGCCTCCGAGTCCAGTCCGCAAGATCGGGAATCTCTTCCGGGCATCCACAGGACGGCTGAGAAACAGAAAGAAACATTCTTATAAATTAACCAAAGTAAAGGGCACTAAGGTACGACATAACTCCGCAGGAATGATATCGGCAGTCCTCACTCGGAAAAACCGACTCATCCATCCTCGGTTCCGTTCCTCATTGTCACTGGAAACAAAGGGCTTGGTGGATCGGCGTCGTAGCACAATTAGGCCCCGACAATACAGAGGCCGATATAATCTGATAAGGTGGCTAAGGGTGAACTCGAGCTCAACCTTTTCGGTAAAGTACCTCATCATCAACACTGTCCGCCAAAATGACGGATGTATTTGAGCAAGAGTGACTCGATACCTTTGGCAAAATTCGAGCATAAGGCGGTCGAGGGGACCCAATGTAAATGGGTACGTATACACGTTTAAGAATACTTCCGCGTGAGCCATAATATTCTCTTCTCGGGAAGGTATCTGCACCATCACATTTTCTCCCCATCCGCAGTCTCTCCTCACGGCCTCGAGGTGGTTTTCTTCTATCGATCGGATGAACTTCGACGCATGATCTCGATGGCCCAGGGCATTGAAGGGTTTCTCTAGTGAAAATCTTTCTTCAAAGAAAAGTAGCTCGAGGTTAACTCGTCGTACGCTGGTGGTGTACGGGCAAGATGCAGAGGTAAGGTTTTCCTCTTCTTGGTGAATAGATTCGGCCACGACAGCCATAAATACTCAAGCAAAGGTAAAGAGGAAGAAATGAAAACAAGTTTCGAAAGATGAGAAAAGGAAGAGAACGTTGAAAGAAAAGCTAGTTTTGCAAAGTTGCAAGACTTAAAATGAAGAGGAAGCAAGAATATATGTAGAGCAAGCGGTGGCTATTCAACTACTTTGAAAGCCATTTAATTCTGAAAAAGTTGTCATAACTTTTGGGAAAATGTACCGGCGAGGCCACCTCGGTCACTTCACGTTCATGTCACATAGATGACACTGTCACACACCGTTCGAGGGATCGAAGCCCCCATGCCGACCTAGCCTCGAGAAGGTTTCCAATCTCGAGGGGATCTATATTGCAAGTACGGGTTCCTAATGGCTAAAATCGAAGCTTGAAAGTCAACTTTTGCGTAAGCATTGCAGGGCAAAGTTTGGGATATATGTAACAAAGAGATATTTTATTTCAAAAATTCATTTACAAGGGTATTTCTACAAAAATTCCCCCCGAGGGTCCCATATACAAAAAAGGAAAAAAGCAAAACAGTAGGTTAATCTACTCTTTGCTTTCGCTGTTGTCCGAGCCGCTTTCAGATCCCTCATCTGACGTATTCGGCATTGCCGATTCTTCCTCCAGGACCATGGCTTCTTCGATCTCGGCAGAGAGATCGACACCCTTAGCACTCACCTCCTTGAAGGCTTGTCTCTTAGCTTATATGCGGGCATGAGCAACTGCCCGAGCCAGTTTTAGCTCAGCCTTCTCGGATATCTCCCTGGTCCGTTCATTCGCAGCATCAGCATCCCTTTTATATGAGGAGACAAACTCATCGGCCTCAGACTTGTCTGTAGACAGTGCAATAGCCTCCTTCTGAGCACCTCGAAGGAGGCCCTGGATCGAGGATAGCTTCCCCTGAAGCGCGTCCCTCTCCGAATACACGGCATCATTCAGCCGAGCCAGCTCAAGGATTTCGGCGTCCTTGGCTGCAACATCCTCTCGGAGCCGCTCCACCAGGGCATCCTTCTGCCTAATCTGAAAAGCACAGAAAATAAGTCGATCAGCACCAAGCATTGCAATTAAAAATAAAATTATGGGTACCAGAATGCCTGCTCGATGAAGTCGGCCCTCTCTCGGAGCTCTCTCTCCGAGCTTTCCCGGAGGTTGATCAATATCTCCTCTTTTCGGGAACATAGAGCCTCCAGCTCGATCGACTCCGACATAAGCTTCTCAAGCTCCTCTACATGATGAGTCAACTCATCTTGCATCTTGAAGAAAGCTTGGTCATACAGCTTCTTGACCTACAGCACAGAGGAAGAAAAACAGAAAGCAAGAATAGAAAATCGAAGAACATCATATTATTTCAAGAATGTCACCTGCTTTTGGAGCCTCTTGGCCTCCTCAAGGGAAACGGTGGCATCAACATCGGTCTCTTCCTCTACACCTCCAAAATAGTCTCTAAATGCATCATCCTCTTCATGAGAGGTCTCCAAACCGGGAACATTCCTGTCTTGGGCATCTCGTATATCCCCTGGAGAAAACGACGGGCCCGAGTGAAATCCACCGGCAACATCAGCCTCCATAGAGGCTTCTTCCCGACCCCAGAAAGCTCCAGTAGAAAGCCCTCCGAGCTCATCAACACGTACTGTGCCATGTCCGACGAGTATCTCGGGGACTTACCCAAACTCTCCTCGAGGGTCTCCTCAACACAGGGCGGGTCTGCATCGGCCGCCTCCAGCTCAGTAAACGACCGCCCAACAACTCTCGAAGCATCAGCGCTTCGTTTTTCCCTTTGTACCAGAGGGAAGGTATCATCAATCTCTTCCTTGGCTCGCAGGCGCTCAGCGGGCGTTCAGGATAAGACTGTGGCAGCGGTCTTAGGCTTCCGAGCCTTTGCCTTTTTGGATGTTGGAGACTCCGCCGAGGCCTCCTTCTTCTTTTTCTTGTCATTGGCGGTCTTTGGAGCCTCTTCCTCACCAGGTAGTGGCGGTCTCATCAACACATCTTCACCAAGTCCTGCACAAGCGTGTTATATCAAAAAATACCACCATCGAAAGTACTTACAAAGAATGAAAAAACAATAACAACAAGAGCCTACCGTGGTTCTTAGCCTGCGACCATGTTTTAGCCAGCTCATGCCATACACGTTTGTTGTATGAAAAAGCGGAGTCCAAAAGTTTGACCCACCTCAGAAGGTCCTGAACCTCGCCTATAAACCAAATGGTGGCTACACAATTAGAAGAAAATCAGTAAAAGAGAAAAAGAGATGGCAAAACATACTCAATTCAGGGGTACTTATGTTTCATATTCCATTCCTCCGGGAACGACATTCTATCAGTAGGGATGATGTCCGAAGTTCTGATTCTAACAAATCGGCTCATCCATCCCCGATCTTTATCCTCGTTGATGCAGGCAAGGAACACCTTGGCAGATCGACGGTGCAGTTTAATTAGTCCCCCGCGGAAGAGATGAGGGTTGTATAATTTGATCAAATGGCCGAGGGTGAAAGTCATTCCCTCGACCATGTTGGTAATGTGTCGAATCATATATACAATCCTCCAAAAAGAAGGATATATTCGACCGAGTGTCACTCGATATTGATGACAAAAATTGAGAATCACCGGGTCAATCAGTGGAGAGGAAGAATCTACGGGGCCTAAGGTAAAAGGGTATGTATATACGCTGAGAAAGCCAACATTATGCATGACTATGCTTTTGTCAGTTGTAGGGATTTCTACTCGGGCCACCTCCCCCCAACGGCAGTCAAGTTTTACCCTCTCTGTATCGGATACTACACTTATATATCGAGACATGGCTCGCATCGGTCCGGTGTAGAAGGGGGGTTTTCAATCGTGAAATCGGAGATGGTGTCGAAAGGTCCATGGATGCATTGTTCGATGGTAGGAGGAGTTTTTGACTTGCCCTTAGATGGGCGTGATGAAGAAGCGGCTCCCTCCTTTTGAGGTACCGTTTTTGAAGTTTTTGCCATGGTTATAACTGAGTTTTGAAAAGAGAAGACGAAGAAGCAAACATAGATAGAAGATAAGAGTGGGAAACACTTAGTAAAAGTTTTAAGGTTTTAAGAATATGTAAATTATGAAAGGGCAAGTGATTGAAGTATTTATAGAGGCCCTTTGGGCATGCATTGAAGCGGAAAGGTCGAACCAATAACGGTTCGTAGGCTTCTCGAGAATTGTTTTGACGGCGACCTCTGCGCAGCTTTTTATGTCACATCATTGAATGCTCTGAAGAGACTGACGTCATAATAGGGATGTCGAAGAGGAAAGAAGTCAAGACCGTTTCTTATCACTTAATTCTAAGAAACGCCGGGACTATCTGTATACGGCTAAAATTGGAGAGCCCGATTTACGATCATTACGACGCTCATAAAGTTCGAAGGTTCGAGTTTTGGCATCGAGGGGGCATATCAAAGGTCCTCGACCTCGGGGCAGTGCAAATCGACGACCAACATGGAAAGGCTGGAAATTCCCAAAAGGCACGTGGTTAAAGCTGACCAAGTACGCAAAATAGTACAAGCCCGTGACGTGGCATTAAATGGTTGTACCAGCCATCTTTATTTTGTAATAATTACATATGTACTATGTTGGGATTCCACTTCATATATAAAGAGTACCCTTGTCACTTTGTAAGACACATGATATTCAATACAAGAACAAGAACATTCTCTGCTCTCTAGCTAAAACATTCTCTACAATTGTTTCATTGATTTATTGCCTTTCATTTATTGTGTTCATTAGTTGTTCTTCATTTATCTCTCATTATTAATCACAAATAGGACATCTTCGAGTCCTTTAATATTGCTATTTCATTCTCGACAACCCTTTGTCAAGATCTTGAGCTCGACGTCGAGGCCCAGTCAGACCAACCTCGAGACCTGTCTCTCCACTGCTAGGTTTGCATAATCTCGTTACCCGTCTATCTTATTTTGTTTTCTCACTTCTCACCTAGCATCTACTGCCTAAAAAACTGGTATTAAAATAGATCACGTATTTTGTAGAATCACAAAATCAAATATAATTGCAATTACCATTTTCCAGGTAAACATTGTTTATTTCTGAATCTTCTCTGTTTTCTCTTGGAGGTTTTCCTTGTTTGGTTTCCTCGATTAGAAGGACTTTGGATTTAGTTGTGGTCGTGTTGGTAGACATTAACTCAAACAGGGTCGATTGCGACTTAACTCGACTAAGATCAAATGTGATTTTTATTAATTCAAGCTAAGTCGAATGTAACCTTAATTAATTTGAACGAGGTCGAATGTGAGTTAATTCGAGCGAGGTCAGATGTTACTCTTAGTTAGTTCGAACGAGGTCGAGTGTGAGTTAATTCGAGCGAGATAGAATGTTACTCTTAATTAGTTCAAATGAGGTCGAATGTGAGTTAATTTGAGCGAGGTCAAATGCTACTCTTAGTTATTTCGACCGAGGTCGAGCATTATTTTGATTGATTCAAACGAGGCAGAATGTGAGTTGATTCGAGCGAGGTCGAACATTACTCTTAATTAGTTTGAACAAGGTCAAACATTATTTTATTTGATTCGAACGAGGTCGAATGTGAGCTAATTCGAGTGAGGTCGAATGTTACTCTTAGTCAGTTCGAACGAGGTCGAATGTGAGTTAATTCGAGCGAGGTCGAATGTTACTCTTAATTAGTTCGAACGAGGTCGAACTTGAGTTAATTCGAGCAAGGTCGAATGTTACTCTTAATTAGTTCGAATGAGATCGAACGTTATTTGAGTGATTCGAACGAGGTAGAATGTGAGTTAATTCGAGCGAGGTCGAATGTTACTCTTAGTCAGTTTGAACAAGTTTGAACATTATTTTGATTTAATTGATGCAGCGTGGTTTTGGTGAAGACATGGGCGAAATTCATGTACTTGTATGCTTTGCTTACATGTATATTAGAGAAATTTACATGTTTTTGGGGGTGGTATTCCAGTTCCAGTCTATCTAGTCCCTTCATTGGTCGACCTGGAGAAGTATTTGAGAGGTTGGGCAATGAACTGGTCAACTTGTTTCCCCACCTGCTCGTGCTTTAACTCGAAATGTCCTCCTCGTTGCCTAGCTAAAAACCTCCCTGAGAAAACTCAATTGGGACAAAACTTAGATGAGGGAAAAAGTGTACGGATCGAAGAACATTTTTCCTTAGAAGTTGAAGTACTTGAGGTGGACGATGTTCTAGTTCTTTGGTAGTAATTTTCCTTCCATCATTTCCAGTTGAAATGACCCTTTGTTTTCTATTGCTGTGATTTTATATGGGCCGTCCCAATTCGTTCCTAGTTTTCCTTCCCGTGGATCCTTGCTTGACTATTTTTTGGCCTTGAGTATATAATCCCTGACTTTGAGTGGTCTGACCTTGGCTTTTTTGTTGTAGTAGCGTTCTGCCTGTTGTTTTTGGGTGATCATCCTTATGTAATACATATTTCTCCGTTCTTCATCTACATCGAGGTTCTGCCTTCTGCTTTTGCCGTTTCTCGACCCGATCTCATGGGAGTATCTCAGGCTTGGTTCTTCGACCTCGACTGGTATTACTGCATCAACCCCATGGATTAATGAGTAAGGCGTCTCTCCTGTGCTGGTTTTCGGCATTGTGCGATATGCCCATAGCACTTCCGGCAGTAGTTTCGGCCATAGTCCCGTGGCGTTCTGGAGCTTTTTCTTCATGATATTCAGTATTAATTTGTTGGAGGATTCTTCTTTCCCATTGCCTGTGGGATGGTATGGCATGGAGAGTATTCTTTTGATATGTCCTTTCTTGAAGAACTTGACAATCTTTTTTCTGATGAATTGAGGTCCGTTGTCACAACTGATTTCTTTGGGGAGGCCAAAGCGGCACACAATATTCTTCCATATGAAGGCAAACACTTCTTGTTCACGTATCTGGGCGAATTCACCTGCTTCCACCCACTTGGAAAAATAGTCAGTTAAAACTAAAAGAAATCGTACATTACCTCACCCGGTTGGGCGGGGGGCGATGATGTCCATCCCTCATTTGATGAAAGACCAAGGTGAAGTGATCGAGTGGAGGTACTTGCTTGCTTGGTTGATCATAGGGGCATATTTTTGGCATTATTCGCATTTTCTCACGAAGTCAGCAGCCTATTTTTTCATTGTGAGCCAGTAGTATCCTGCTCGTATGAGACATCTGACTAGAGCTCGATTGCCAGAATGAGCTCTGCAGTGGCCTTCGTGGACTTCTTACAGAACGCGTTGTGTATGGTTTGGGCCCAAGAAATTTTCTATGGGCGCCATACATTCTTTTGTATAGGTCGTTGTTTATGACGATGTACCTGGCCGCCTGCATTTGAATATTTTTGGCTTCTTTTTTATCATCTGGGAGTACGTCGTCCTGCAAGTATGTAACAATACAATTGCACCAGTCCCAAGTTAGGTTTATATATCTTACCTCGATTTGATCGATCGATGAGTGGAGGAGAGTGACCACGTTTCTTTATCCGGTTATGCTTTTAGTGGTTGCCGCTAGTTTGGCAAGGCCATCTGCTTCGATATTCTGGGCTCGAGGGATTTGATCGAGCTGGAATTCATCGAATTCGGGAAACATCTTGCAGATCTCGGCCTGATATTTTTGTAGTCTTTGCTCTTTGATTTGGAAAGTCCCTGTGACTTGGTTGACGACGAGCTGAGAGTCGCAATGTAGGATAACTCACTTTTCTCCGTACTTGAGTGCTAGCCTTAATCCTGTAATCACGACCTCATACTCAGCCTCATTTTTAGTCATGTCCGAACATCTTATGGACTGGCAAACTACTTCGCCTGTCGGGACCTCGAGCACGAGTCCTAGTCCAGAACCCAATGCATTAGAGGCGACATCGCCCGTTGGTATACAAAACCCATAGGTCCTGCATTTGGGGGAGGTGCTAGCGGCTTCTCTTACGACTTAAGGCATTATTTTTGTGCTGAAATCATCGACGAAGTCGGAAAGCACTTGCAACTTTATCGTCATTCGTGGTTGATAGGTTATATCATGCTCGCTTAACTCTATGGCCCATTTGGCCAATCTGCTCGACAGCTCGGGTTTATGCAAAATAATCCTCAGCGGAAAATCTGTGACTACCGAGATGGGGTGGCAGTGGAACTAGGGTCTAAGCTTTCATGAACCTACAACCAAAGCCAGGGCCAACTTCTCGAGGTGTGGATACCTCGTCTCAGCTTAGACTAAAGTTTTGCTAATGTAGTAGATGGGAGATTGCGTACTTTTATTTTCTCGGACTAGGACTGCACTCACCACCACATCGGACACAACTAGTTAAACGAGGAGGTGTTCTCTGGGTTATGCTTTAGAGAGTAGTGAAGGTGAAGATAAGTACGCCTTTAGCTCTTTCATGGCGTTGACGCACTCAGAGATCCATTGGAGACCATTTTCTTTCTTGAGTATGCCAAAGAACTTGTGGCATTTGTCGGAGGACCATGAGATGAATCTCGACAAGGCGGCTATACGGCCAGTCAGTCTCTGAACTTGTTTCTTGCTAGTTAAGTTCTCCGGTATTCCCTCTATAGCTTTGATTGGTCGGGTTTGACCTTGATGCCTCGCTGTGATACTAGGAAACCAAGGAATTTCCCCGAGGTTACACCGAAGGTGCACTTTTCAGGGTTTAGTTTTATTCCATATCGCCTGAGTATATCGAAGGCTTCTTTTAGGTGGTTAATGAGATCCTATTTTCTTTTTGAATTGACCAATATATCATTGATGTATACCTCCATGGTTTTGCCGAGTTGGTCTTTGAACATCTTTGTCACCAACCTCTAATACGTCGCCCCTGCATTTTTCAGTCCGAAAGGCATCACCTTGTAACAATATGTCCCCTGGTGGGTGATGAAAATGGTCTTTTCCTGGTCTTTCTCTTCCATGAGGATCTGGTTGTAGCCCGAATAAGCGTCTAAAAAACTTAATAACTCGTGCCCGGCTGTTGCATCAATGAGCTGGTCGATATGAGGCAACGAGAATGAGTCTTTCGAGTATGCTTTGTTCAAATCTGTGAAGTCCACGCACATCCGCCATTTTCTGTTCTTCTTTTCACCATGACTACGTTGAAGACCCATTGGGGGTATTTTGATTCTTTGATAGAGCCGTTTTCCAGTAGTTTTTCAACCTCCTCGCGGACTGCATCGTTAATTACAGAATTGATTTTTCGCCTAACTTGCCTTGCAGAGGGTAAAGCGGGTTGACGTTCAACTTGTGTGTTGCTATCTCCTTCGGGAAACCCGACATGTCTGCATGGGGAAAGGCAAACACGTCTGCGTTGTTAGTTAAGAAATGATGGAATTGACCTAATTCCTGAAGTTTGTGGCTGATGTAGGCTTTCTTGCTATGGTCGTTTTTGTCGAGTTGACGGGGTCGAGATCTTCTATGGTTGATGCCATGTCCTCTACGATTTCGGGACACCCGATCTTTCCTTGGCGCTAGGCAAAGAGCATAAGTTTGGGGGAGAGATGAGAGATGTGATGAAGTGAAAAATAAGGCACAAAAGAAAGAATGAAAGAAAGAGAAGAGAAAAGGCAATGAAAAAGAATGAAAAGAAAAGAAAAGAAAAAAAAAAGAGAAGAAATAAAGGGAATTGATGAAAAAGTAATGCAAAAGGTTTGGATAGCATAAGAAGAAAATAAAGGAAATTGATAAAAAAGTGTCTCTCCAACCCTAAAAAGACTCAAAGAGTCAAGAAAATGTGAGAGCAACAAAAAAATGAAGTGCTTAAGGAAAG